>CM056385.1:41342309-41352309 GCA_029718625.1 Synaphobranchus kaupii | reverse complement strand
GGAAAGGAGGTGGCACCTGCTGTGTGGGACACGGGCAGATTAAAGCCAAAGACGGGGCTGAGGTGGGGGAGGTGTGGCGTGGGGTGGGGGGGGGGTTTAGGATTTGTTTTGTCTTATTTACTCGACCAGACTCTGTTTCTCTGAGATACGTGCAGTATATATATATATATATACACATGTGTGTGTATGTGTCTGTGTCTGTGTATAAAAAACATTTTGAACTGGCCGTAGCTACACAATCTAGTCCGGTGTGCGTGGATATGTTTGTTTCCCTTCTGAGTTTGTGGGTTCCCTGCTTTTACATACCCGGTTCCTGCCTTTTTTTTGTGGATTTTAAGTGCTGTTTAAAAAACGACGGCCCAAAGAGAGACCAAAATGATCAATGATCTCGGGCATCTTGGCTGCTCTCTCATTTTCAGCGCACTCCGCCATCTGATTGAGTTAATTACCCTGGCGCTCCATCCTGCTGACGGGGCGCGAGCATTAATATGCCAGAAAATGACTCTGTCAATGTTCCCTGCCATGTTCACAGGCACGCTAAATTGATCAGCTATTGGAAAGCCCACCGTTTGATTGGCTTCCTCCGTGAGATATTGTAGCGGAGGAGGTCCCGCTTTCAATTTGCTTTTCTCAGCCTCTCCAGAACAAGAGGCAGTTATCAGATTTGTCACGGCGATTGTGGAACTACTGGTAATTTGATGGCTGTTCCTCGAAGTTCCTCAACGTTTAACATTTTATTTACCTCACAGCTGAAAGGATTGGCCTGGGGAAAGCCAGTCTGTGGCTACTGAATGAAGGGGAATCATTTATTCCTTTTGTTGTCCTGTAAAAATACAAAAATAAAATAATAACTTATCAAAGAAAACTATTCCTTAGCTCCTGTTGCCAAATATCTAGCCGTCCTGTTAAAAGGCACACACATGTGTACAGTAGATGTACACACACATACATATGTACACACAAACATACACTTACACACATGCGTGTGTATATCTACACAGTCACACACACACACACGTGTACTGTATATCTACACACACTCATAAACACAAACATGCACTTAGACACACATGCATTTTACTTTATATCCACACACAGTCATACACAGAAACATACACTTAAACACATACGTGCACTGCATATCTACACACACTGATACGCAGAGACATGCGCTTACACACGCATACGTGCACTGTATATCTACACACAGTCATACACACAAACATACACACGCATGTGCGCACATACTGTACACACACTCACGGTCCCTTTGTGATAAGATAGCCTTGAGCATTGTGTGTAGTGTAGCTGGGGGGCTAGAGAGGGCCTGGGGGAGGAGGGGGAGTCTAAGTCACAGCCTGCTCTGCTCTGCTCCGCTACCTGTCACCCTGTAACAGCCCCCCCCCCCCCCCCCCCCCCAGCCCAGCGCCCCAGTGCGTACAGGCCCCATTAACCCCCGGATGCCTCACTGCAGGGGCTCTGAGCGGCTAAGCACCGGCGCTGTCATAAAAGATGTCCTGGTGTCTGGAATGAGCTTTTCACAGTTTAATAGAGGTCTTTAGGTCCACATTAATATAGTGGGAGAGAGGTACCTGTTCAGCTCATCCCCTCATCCCTCTCTCTCTTTCTCTCTCTCTCTCTCTCTCTCTCTCTCTGCTCCAGGGACGGGTGTAGAGCCGCAGCGGCGCTCTGACCCTGGCCCTGGGGAGGCTGTCATCCAAGGGGCACTGCGGCGGTTTGTCTGATCCGCCCCCTGGCGGCTTTTGCGGCGTCTCGTGTTCTCGGACCGTCCGCCGTCGACGCATGCACACCGACGGTCGCACGTAAACCGGTCTGTCACGGTCCTCAGAAATCCCGCCTTCCAGTTATATTTGCACTGTATACGTCGCTCTGGGGGAAAAAACATTCGCCCAATAAGTGCAATTTAATTTCAATGAACATATGCGAACAGGCACTGGACACTCTTTTCCCCCTTTTCCCACCGCAGCCCCCGTGGTTGGCTACTGACTTTCCCACCGCAGCCCCCGTGGTTGGCTACTGACTTTCCCACCGCAGCCCCCGTGATTGGCTACTGACTGCTACATTCATGCTTGCTCTTATCGTTCACATCTGGCCCTCCTACATGGCCCTTCACTCATTTGCATGCCACTTTACATCAATAAGCTAAAGTGTTGACTGTAGGGCTGAAGTCCGTTTGGTTGTAAGACCACAGTTGAAGGCAACATGTGAAATGAGCTGCGCTGGTTATAACTTGTGTACGAGGGTGTGCGCGTGTGTGTGTGTGTGTGCGCCTGTGTACGAGGGTGTGTGTGTGTGTGTGCGCCTGTGTACGAGGGTGTGTGTGTGTGCGCCTGTGTACGAGGGTGTGCGCGTGTGTGTGTGTGTATGTGTGGGTGTACGAGGGTGTGCGTGTGTGTGTACGAGGGTGTGCGCGTGTGTGTACGAGGGTGTGCGCGTGTGTGTACGAGGGTGTGTGCGTGTGTGTGTACGAGGGTGTGTGTGTGTGTGTGTGTGTACGAGGGCGTGCGCGTGTGTGTACGAGGGTGTGTGCGTGTGTGTACGAGGGTGTGCGCGTGTGTGTACGAGGGTGTGCGCGTGTGTGTGTATGAGGGTGTGCGCGTGTGTGTGCGTGTGTGTACGAGGGTGTGCGCGTGTGTATGTATGAGGGTGTGCGCGTGTGTGTACGAGGGTGTGCGCGTGTGTGTGTATGAGGGTGTGCGCGTGTGTGTACGAGGGTGTGCGCGTGTGTGTGTATGAGGGTGTGCGCGTGTGTGTACGAGGGTGTGCGCGTGTGTGTGTACGAGGGTGTGCGCGTGTGTGTACGAGGGTGTGCGCGTGTGTGTGTATGAGGGTGTGCGTGTGTGTGTACGAGGGTGTGCGCGTGTGTGTGTACGAGGGTGTGCACGTGCGTGTACGAGGGTGTGCACGTGTGTGTACGAGGGTGTGCGCGTGTGTGTGTATGAGGGTGTGCGTGTGTGTGTACGAGGGTGTGCGCGTGTGTGTACGAGGGTGTGTGTGTGTGTGTGTACGAGGGTGTGCGCGTGTGTGTACGAGGGTGTGCGCGTGTGTGTACGAGGGTGTGCAGTACCTTCTCTTGCTATAACTTCAAACATGTTTTTGTCCGTTCTCCATTTCGGCTTCTCCTCACAGAGAGGCCTCTCCTCCTCATCCCGCATTCCCATTTTCTTTCCTTATCTCCACCTCAGACCCTTTTTTTGCTATCTCTCTTTCTCTCTCTCTCGCTCTCTCTCTCTCTGGCTTTTCTTTTTCTTTCCTCCCCTGCTGCTCCTGTCCTCCGCCTCCTCTCTCTCTCTCTCTCTCTCTCTCTCTCTCTCCCCGTCTCAATCTCTCTCTCCCTCCGTGGCTTCCCGTCTCCCCTCCCCGCTGAGCCGTCAGTCTGAATTATTTTCAATGAGCTCCTTTATAGCAGGCGGCAGATCTCAGCTCGAACCCATCACCGCGCGCCCCGTTACGGACGCACACTGCATCCCTATCAGCCCCGAGCCTTCACTCTGCTGTTGACACCCCCTCCTCTCCTTCTCTCTCATTCCCTCGCTTTCTCTCTCTCTCTTTCTCTCTCTCTCTCTCTCTCTCTGCCTCTCTCTGCCCTGTAAGTTTGTTTGCCTGCTGTAGAGACGTTGCGCAAACATGCACAAATATGCATGCTCTACAGGCCGTTTGCCAGTTCTGTCAGATACTCTTACTCTCTCACAGGGCTGGGGAAGAGGTATTCAATACCAGCATCAGTTTTGCAATGGTCAAGAAACTGTTTTATACTGCAGCTGTACCACCCAAGGCTCTACAATACGAGCTTTAATAATCTAACTGTGACTTCAGTGTTGGTATATTAGATGTTGAAACATTAGTGGTAATTGACAGAAAGATAAGGCGTCGTTATCAAGATGAATCTTTGATAATGAGTCTTTTTAAAGTATTTGCCAATTTTCTCAACTATAATAGTTGCAACCTTCGTGATGCTACTTCTTCATGTCACGCATAACCTGCTGTTGTGAATAAATCTTTTCCCCTTTTTTCTTACCGATTTTTCTCCAATTAACAGCTTGAGACTTGAATGGTTTGTGTCATTGCGCTTTTGTTGTATGAAGTGGAAAAAAGCACATTTGTGGGACTATGCTCAAATGAGAATCAGGGAGATGTTTGGGACTGCGTGTGATTTCGAGATTTAGGTTGGGTGTGAGGTTTGGGTTGGGGTTGCACATGGCGGGGAAGTTGCAGTTTTGCTGTAGGGGAGCAGATACGGGAAGACGGAAAGCAGAGAGGGTAACGGATAGAAGGGATCACAGTTTAGAAGGTGATCGTAGTAGGGGATCGAATCCTGGCTCAGGATGGGGGACTCGTACACGGCTCGAGAGTCGGCCGCACTATGGACTGCGCCACGGCTCAGTAGGATTGATATTATATTAACTATATTAACATTATTAATTATATTAACATATAAGGGTAGACCAGTATCTTGTTTAATTACACAGATAATAATGAATTATTTAGTTTCCATAATCAATAGTTACATACCTATTATAGAGCAACTACAATGTTACTGTGTATTTGTGGGGAAGAATGCTGAGATTAATATAAGGTATTCTCTATTCCAAAGAGCACACCAAAATGGCGTATTCACAATCATAGCACTGCTCACTGGTTTATCTTGATCTGCATAGAAAGGAGATTTCAACACTTGTGTTTCTGGTGTGCACATGCCATACATCCTCCTCCAGGACTGCCTAACGATTAAGACTCAATAAAGTTAGACCTGATTGTGCCACTGGAAAACGCTGTTGGTAACAGTCACGCTACGCCAACTGCGCTTATCATTTCGACCTGCCGGGCAAGATTTGGCAGCACAGGAGCTGACTGTTTTATTTAATTTAACCAGTCCCAACCATTCACGCACACCTCGATGGATGCTGTGGTTAAACATATCCCGAAAACTCGACAGGACCCAGACTCTATCGTTTTGTGGCTATAGTGTTTTTTCCTCTCCAGGTCATCAACGATTAGATTAATTGCCCCGCCCAGAGAGGCGCCTCCATCAGGAGAAGCTAATAATCGCAGCCTTCTGTCTTCCGCCTGATATCACCTTTAAGCATTTTGGCAAAAGCACTGTATTGCTTTATTGACTGTCTCCTTATTGTATGTTGGGCGGAAATGTAATAAAACGGAGAGCATAAATATTACCGATTCACGGTTTAATTTAAAGCTCTGAAATGGCAACGTGGTTCATACCTTTCGGACCTCGTAATCCAGGCTCATGCAATGCAGCCTTCATCTCTCATGATAAAAAGGTAGAAAATCCTTTTGGTTGGACGCACAGAATTTGTTGGCATATGACAGGTATTTTCATTTCGATGTTATACCATAGAACCTTTTTCCTTTCAGTCTAATGGAATATGATATGTCCAGTGATAATACAAAGGCTAGTTATTCATGATTCATCACAGTTTGGGTTCCACTCAACTGCGCCACAGTTCTATGAGTGGAGACTAATTGCAACATCATCTTTTTTTTTCCTGTCGCCCCATTATTTCCCAGTTAGCATTAAATCTTGACCCCCTCAATTCCACTGTTTTTGTTCCACCTTCATGGAAATCAAAGGCTCATTATGCTAACCCGGCCCCAGAGAGACCCCAGTTAGCTGAGAGCTGTATGTCAGTGTGTCAACTATCCCGCGATGTGTCCTCACCAGGCAATCCACACCAGTACTACTTCATTACTGCCGCCTCGTGTGAAGGAGGGCCGCTAATGGAGCTTGCTTACTCGTTTTAAAAGCTACTTAATTGTGAGTGCCGCTCCGCGTGTTTAATTGTGGTAATTGTCAAACTTTTCAAAGGGGGCCGCCATGTCAATGAGCTGTTCTTAACTGGAGGGTTCTTGTCACTAATTACGTGGAATGATTTTAGTTGGTTGAATTGGTCTGGCCGTTCCTGTACATCTCCTCTTCATTGAAATATTAAGCTCAGCTGCGGCTGTGAATTAATCGCAAGGGCCAGAAGCATTTTTTTTTAGTTGCAATAGGTATTCAAACAGGTTCTACCCTATATATATATATATGTACAGTATATAGGTCAGACTCATTATATATGGAAGGACTTGCAAACAATGCACCGTCACGTCCCACTAAACACACGCGCACAAAAACCGCAAAATGCAGGAATTGTAGAACACCCAAGATAAGCAATGGTGATTACAGCAGATTGTGGAGAGTATTGCGCGTTAAAACCCTTTCCACCTGTTCTCTTCCTGCTGCTACGCTGCACAGAAGGACCCTTCCCTGAGTAATGACAGTTTACAGAGCGACATTGTATTGCGACGTAACAGCATTATAATGAACTTTAACAACTCCAATTATCCCTCTTATTGACTCAGACACGTATTTAATAGGAGTAGAAGCACCTCCCGCATTACGAGTCATTAAAGGTGCTGAACAGTGAAAATTTTAAATTGTCCCCTGCCTTCTTCCATGCTGGATGTGTCTCTGACAGCATAATGCCTTCTTGATTCAGACAGTGTGAAGCCCAAACAACAACCATTTCATCCCCAAACAAGAGCCGGGCAGACAAAGCACGACAATACAACGGTAGAAGAGCAAGTTTTGTCAACTGTCTTTAAGTGGGTCAATTTCCCCCTCCCCTTGCCTGTAAGAGCCTCAGCCGTGCTTAACTACGGCCCAGGCCTTACCGTATGCTCGCCGAGCGGAAAGTAATTCTCTTCTTTTTTTTTTGTTCGCCATCACATTCACCCGTCAGAGACTTAGTTTTTTTTTTTTTAAATCTCTTTCCTTTCACACCGAAGAAAATGATGTACAGTAATGTTTTTATTTCGGAGCAGGCATCACGCTAGCCGCCTCGTCTCAGACAGACCATCCCAACCGGCCCCGCTGTCCCTTCCCGCTGCCGCGTGTTCGGCCCCCAAGACCCATTTAATTTGTCCGTGCTGCATGGCAGCTGTGAATGAGAAAAAGATCAAACGCAGGCCACCTCTGGAATACTTGTCTTTTTTGATGTCGCCATCAAAGGGAGTGTTTTATAAAAATGTTGACAGCTGTATTTCGCCACTGTGGGGCTCGGTGTTTGTGCATTAACCCTTTTATTGCCCGCCGTTGTCTTTACAAGAGATGGTCGAGATGTATGATAAAGATTAGGCTGCTGGGTCTAATGTTTTGTACCAAAACTTCAAATATAAAAAAGTACAAAATTCTCTTCAACTGCAGGACCCTTCTGACATTTCTTCTTTTTTTTCTGTTTGATATGCAGTGGATCATACTCTTACATTTCTGCTTTAATTGAAAAACAAATTGAAACAAAGGATTAGGGACTAAAACTGAAAACCAGGAAGTGAAACTAAAAAATAAAAAGGTGTAGTCTAAAACTAAAAGCCCAGTGCTAAAACTAAAAACCCTCAGCCAAAATAAAAACTGAAAGCCATGGACTACATATAAAAGCTGTCAATCAAAACTGAAATCTGTTGACTAAAGTAGCTATTCTTGCATGTATTCATACATTTTGTTTCTAATTTATTCCCATTTTTTTTCCCAATTTAGTAGCTAATTGAACCCCCTATTCTACTTCAATTCCCCCCGTGTAGCAACCGCTAGAGAATCGCCGCTACACACAACCCCGTCAGCCGGTGGTAGGAAGGAGGGCACCACGTCCTCTTCAGGGCGCGACTCCTCAAGCTCCTGACCGTGATTCCAACTCGCCCAGGGGCCGCTATTCTTGCATGTATTGACCTGTATTATAGTTCCCCTTTACTTTGGAGAGCTAGTTTGAGTTGTCAGTGTTGTAGTGGGAAGTGCCTGCTACAGAGCAGTCTGGTCTGTCATGCCATTGGCTATCTCCGTGTGGCGTGGACGTCCTCGAGCATCTGCGTAGGATGTGTGTTGAGCGCCAGGGGCTGTGTGCACACGGCTGGTAACACTGGGCTTTGAATGACTGTGGCCAAGAGACCTGTGCTTTTTTACGCAGGTGCGGATGGCTGAGGAGCCTCGGTTATCATTCTGCCAGACTGCCAGGGCCCTGTCACACAGTCCTTGAGCCAACCGGGCCCAGGCGGGGGGTCCGTGTGAGGGGCCTACAAATCAGACGTCCGCGTGGCAGCACTCCTTACGCGTCATCTCCGCTGCCACCGAGTGAGAGAGAGAGAGAGAGAGAGAGGCTCTGTTTAATTTGCAGCTTCCCCATGAAGTTTGTCAGGGCAGTCATGATGCTTTATTGGAAAAGGGGATTGCTTTTCTGTTCTATAGCACAGTAAAACACCAAGGGAGGGTGTGTATGTGCATGTCTGTTGGGGGGGGGACTGGTAGGTAGGTGGGCAGGAGAGAACGGACAGCCATTATCGATAAATAAAAGATAAATAAGGATTGGCATCAGGCTCGAACCCCCACATTATTGCGATTTCAAACGCTTTGATCAATTGATGGCGGTTATGTGTTTTGCGTGCTATTTACTAAATGCAACTGTGAACACATCTGGGTTGTATCGCGTGTTGGGTTGTGTTGGTAATGTAATATTGTTTTGTGTACTTTTGGATATGTAGTTTTTGCTATGTGCTTTTTCCAAGACATTTTTTTCTCCCTATTGTTGTGTCGTGTCCATTACACAAATGCTTTCATACTATGATACTTTTTGTCATGCCAGCCGGCCTACAGTGGCTTTGAATCGACGGCGAAAGAGAGAGCCGCTTTGTGGCCTGCGGGCTGCGGAAGAAGCAGTGACGGCTTCAGCGTAGACCAGCCAGGCCTGACTGCACAGCGGGCGGTCTCTCAGGGGGAGGGTTAGTCCTGTCCACTCCCAGCGCCACTGCCCCCAACAACACTCTGTCCTTAATCCCTGCTGCTCCCAATGAACTATATAAACTATTAACTGCACCTCCAGTAATCCTGCCACAGAGCGGCCAGTAAAATCGCCCAACCCCCCCCCCCCCCCTCCCCTCTGCCGGCAGCAGCACAGTTATGTGCCCTCCCTGTATGACATGATGGGGCCAAAAACAGTCATTTCCCACGACAGGGTTTTCAAATTGAGTCTTATCCACACTGGCGATGAAGGTTTCCCACACCCCCCTTCTTCCCCCTGAAATCTGGCTTTCATCAGCAGACGGCGAGATAAGGTGAAAGGGCTGACCCCGGAGATGGAATCGGGTCAGGTTTAACTCCACCCGGTCTCAAGTCGGCCTGGCCGGCGAGTATCATTACCCCACGCTAATGGGTCCGCACAGAACCAACGCATGTGCCTCTACTTCTCATCTCCCACCTATGAACTTCCACCGCCGTCCGCTGGTGTTCGGCGTGCCCGCCCTCTGATTGGTCAGTTAGGGGGTTGGCGACTGGGATTGTGGGAAAGGGGGTGCGGTCGGCCGCATGAACGGCGTTGACGGTCACAATCTACTTGATGCTTGACAGTGGGAAGAAGCAGCTGGCCTTAGGTGTTGCGCCCCATGTCTGTAGTATAGGATACTTTGACATACGCAACAGCAGGGGTGTTCAGGTGCTGAAACAATGTTGTCACTTTGACAGTGGGCTGACAGGGATCAGACGGTCTCGTACGTTGCTGATGAAGGGACTCGCAGGCAGTGTTGGGTAAGAGGTGCCTGGTCTGTGCGTCGGGGTCACACCCTCAGTCTTGCCCAATAAGAATGGGGTACACTTCTCCTCATTCTCCCCCCTTCTGATCTCGCCCCGTCCGTCTCTAGGCCCGACGGGGGGGGGGCTCTGAAAACGCATTCTCTGCGCTCTCCCCTCGCTGACTCGAATGCCCCCGTGACCTGCAACAATAGCTCCCGAAGAGAGAAAGGAAAAACATATGAATACATTAAACCCTAAAATCTATGCTTTTAGGAGCAAGAGAGAACAAAAGCAGAGATAGAGTGAAAACAAGATCACAGCAGCTTTTTTTTTTCATGATCGGTTCACACAAGGCTGTCAGTCAGAGCATAATGAAGCCTCCAGTTCAGATTATGGTCAAACGCTAGCTGGCTAGTTAGCTTT
>CM056385.1:41275167-41341809 GCA_029718625.1 Synaphobranchus kaupii | reverse complement strand
TGTGTGTGTGTGAGTGGTGGTGGGGTAAGGAGCGTGTGTGTGTGTGTGAGAGAGAGAGTCTAGCGGGTAAGGAAGCGTGTGTGTGTGTGTGTGTGTGTGTGTGTGAGAGAGTCTAGTGGGGTAAGGAGCGTGTGTGTGTGTGTGTGTGTGTGTGTGTGTGTGTGAGAGAGTCTAGTGGGGTAAGGAGCGTGTGTGTGTGTGTGTGTGTGTGTGTGAGAGAGTCTAGCGGGGTAAGGAGCGTGTGTGTGGTGTGTGGTGTGTGTGTGAGAGAGTCTAGCGGGGGTAAGGAGTGTGTGTGTGTGTGTGTGTGTGTGTGTGTGAGAGAGAGTCTAGCGGGGTAAGGAGTGTGTGTGTGTGTGTGTGTGTGTGTGTGTGTGTGTGAGAGAGAGTCTAGCGGGGTAAGGGAGCGTGTGTGTGTATGTGTGTGTGTGTGTGAGAGAGAGTCTAGCGGGGTAAGGAGGTGTGTGTGTGTGTGTGTGTGAGAGAGTCTAGCGGGATAAGGAGTGTGTGTGTGTGTGTGAGAGAGTCTAGCGGGGTAAGGAGTGTGTGTGTGTGTGTGTGTGTGTGTGTGAGAGAGAGTCTAGCGGGGTAAGGAGTGTGTGTGTGTGTGTGTGAGAGAGTCTAGCGGGGTAAGGAGTGTGTGTGTGTGTGTGTGTGTGTGTGTGTGTGTGAGAGAGTCTAGCGGGATAAGGAGTGTGTGTGTGTGTGTGTGTGTGTGTTGTGTGAGAGAGTCTAGCGGGGGTAAGGAGTGTGTGTGTGTGTGTGTGTGTGTGTGTGTGTGTGAGAGAGTCTAGCGGGGGTAAGGAGTGTGTGTGTGTGTGTGTGTGTGTGTGAAAGAGTCCTAGCGGGGTAAGGAGTGTGTGTGTGTGTGTGTGTGTGTGTGTGAGAGAGAGTCTAGCGGGGGTAAGGAGTGTGTGTGTGTGTGTGTGAGAGAGTCTAGCGGGGTAAGGAGTGTGTGTGTGTGTGTGTGTGTGAGAGAGTCTAGCGGGGTAAGGACTGTGTGTGTGTGTGTGTGTGTGTGTGTGAGAGAGTCTAGCGGGGTAAGGAGTGTGTGTGTGTGTGTGTGTGTGTGTGTGTGTGAGAGAGAGTCTAGCGGGGTAAGGAGTGTGTGTGTGTGTGTGTGTGTGTGTGTGTGTGTGTGTGAGAGAATCTGCCGCAGTGCTGTGTGGTGATACCCTACAGGAGGAGCAGCGTGCGGGGCTGAGCTGAGCTGAGGCTTGCCCGTCACCCCGCAGCGGTCGCCCAACGCTGATCCATCTGTCACGCGTTTGCACCTCCCCGCGTGGGGCCACCGTGCTCCCGCGCTGCGGGCCAGAGACCATGTCAGCAAGCGTCACAACGGCCGTGGGATGCAGTTTGGGAGAGATACGGTACGCATGCTCTGATCTCACACACATGGGCTCCACCTACTTGGACAGAAAGCGCTGATCAGAAATCTGAATCCAATCTTTGCCCGGGTCCTGATGGCTCGTGCAACAGCCACGTCTGGGTCTTGCTGTGGCCAGAAAGGGGTAATTGCAGCCTGTGTTAACGGTTCATGTTGCAGCGGATGTGACTTTGTCAGGTGTTAGATCGTGGCCACCAGATTACCAGCATAGCGCAAAGACACACTTGCTTTTTCTTTTAAGGAATTGTGTTTTCTGCTTTCGCCTTACAGCGCACGAGAGGCTCCTCCGCATGTGTTTTTCCAGAATTGTTTTCCGATGATCCATTTCAACCTTCCCTTTATACTTTACACAGCTCATTGTAATTATGACGACGCAATTAGTGTACATTTTTACTATGGGCTGGGGCTGCATGATCTTCTATGGCTGCTTGGATGAGCTTACAGTTCTTTTCTGTAGCCAAGCGCGAGCATCGCCGCCGGAGGACTTCTCTTTCTTTCTTTCTTCCTCTTGTCCTTCCCCTCTGCCCTCAATCTCTCTCTGTTCCTGCCTCGCTCTCCTCTCTCTCTCTCTGCGCCGACCCTGGCAGCGGCTCCTCTAATCTCCTCGGGGCAAGCTGTTTCTCCGTGCTGGCTCCTCGCGAACACGCAGATGCCCTCCGTCCACGGGAGCCCCTCCTGCACAGGTGTGGCGTCCGGGCAGTGCCAGCGAGGGGGGTCGGAGGGTCCCAGGGTGGGGGGGGGGCGGGGGGGGGGGGGACAGAAACAAGCGCGCCACGCAAACAGATGCTGCTTCCTGCGCGACGCGCGTGCCGCCTCCTTTATTCTGTTTCATTTTTTTCCCCCCACCGACTCGACTGAACGTCGATAGTTATACTTTTCCCGTAGCTGGCATCACTTAATCAATGTTAATTTGCTTTAATTAGCATATGTTAATTAAGGATATTTGCTACCAATTAAAGGTATGAATGGTCCCAGAGGGTTTCCTGTTCATCTCATTAGAACCAATTAGCTGCAATTAACACGTGTAAATGAGATGCTATTGAGTCCAAAACAAACAGTGTGTAGCCTGCCTGATTCCCCGTGCTGTTTGACCTGCGCGGTGTGCATGGATGGTGCTGCCCAAGCGGGTTGAGGTTTATAACTGCATACACCGGGGCACAGAGAGAAAGCAGGCTGCTTTTGTAAAGTTCTGTTCGTATTAAATATTATTTGTGGGTATTACTCCTAAAATAATTTTTATTTTTTATTTTACTCCACAATCTTTTTGGCAGTTATCACACACTGTTATTTCAGATGTCGGAGGAAATTTCAAAATGGCCGTTCACTGACACCTGCTCCTCTGTGCTCCGGCCATTGTACTACGAGGATACACCCGGTGAATATCCCACTGCATCCATTTTGTTAAATACGGCATACGCCCTGCTATTCTGCTATTTTACTTTAAATTCTCTTCAGCCTCACAGTGAAGAGTCCGTGGAATGCAACCCCTTTGCCACCACACTCTCATCTCCCTTATGCAAGGCATTCTTTGGATCAGGGAATATCATCAAAGAGCTGTAATCTCTGCAGTAACACGCTAATCAGTGAATAAATAATAACCCACAAATGTTTTCAATCATCATGTTCTTTATTAAAAGCAATGCATCACATACAGGGGCGTGCTCTGGCCAGCAGACAAGAACACTGACCATGTTTGAGGTCTTGCTTTGTATTCTATAGTCAATTTAACAATGTCCATAATGTGCGGTTAAAAGTGCTATTACAGTTATCCTAAATCAAAAGGGCTGTGTTACTGCTGTGTGTAATTACACACTCTTACAAAACAGTCATTATCCAGGTATTTACAGGTGATTTTGGTGTTTATGTTTAAAGGTTCAGTGGTGGACTCTAGACCAGGAACAGATTTGTGGTTGGGGTAATAATTAGGTGCTGGGGCACTGTTCGGTTAGTCAGTATACTCATTCAAGTGGCAGTTTTGTGGTCTTCATTAATTATTTTCTAACAAGGAATTATGGTTTTATACAGGCAAATTCCCAATGTTGTTCCACGTCAAGTTATTTACCTGTAAGTCAAACAATCAATTTAAATAACTAAAATTTAGTTAAGCCTTCAATGCAACTGTTTCTCTGGGAAAGGGACTATTGTGTCTCCTCTGGGTGAATGCTGGTCGGGAGGTGTAGCATATATTCAGTCTGCTGGTGTGTTTGGCCTAAGCTGCGAACAGAACACGTGGTCTCAGGCTTAACAGACATTTCACTCTGCCACCTGGCATTGCATGGATGAGAGAGCGATAGAGAGAGAGAGAGAGAGAGAACGAGAGACACCTTTAGATTCTCCCTTTATTAAATCATCATAGTAAATTAATTTTAATACAAATCAAAATAAATACAAAAAAAAAAACAACCAAAACATCCATCAATACACACACTAACAAACCAAAAACAACACTAAAAAGAAAAAAGAAAAGAAAAGAGAGAGGGAGCAGAAAGAGGGAAAGAACGAGTGCAGAGGTTGCATTGGCACTTGTTAGTCCAGTGTTAAATAAGTGTTAAAAGGAGAAAAAAGACAGGAAATTACAAACAACACTTTGTGTGCCAGCTGAGCACAGCAGAGTCAAAATTCCGCCCCTCTTTGCTATTTATTTCTTCCACTCCAAGCCCCACAGGAGAAATGTGAAGGTCTGACCAAAATAATGGATTTTGTGTGTGTTGCACAGAGCCCACTTCCTCTCTGAGGTCACACACCAGCAGGGACACGGGAAGATGAGGAGTTTTCACCGCTTTCAAAGTTTTAAAGTGGAGAGTAGGGAACAAGAGGATCATACAGGGGATCAGAGAGGAGTGTGTGGGAATCCCCAAAGGGAGCAGAAGGGAGGAGTGGGGGTACACAGTTGTACATACAGGGGAATGGAGTGGGGTACACAGTTATACATACAGGGGAATGGAGTGGGGTACACAGTTATACATACAGGGAATGGAGTGGGGTTACACAGTTATACATACAGGGAATGGAGTGGGGTACACAGTTATACATACAGGGAATGGAGTGGGGTACACAGTTATACATACAGGGAATGGGAGTGGGGTACACAGTTATACATACAGGGAATGGAGTGGGGTACACAGTTATACATACAGGGAATGGAGTGGGGTACACAGTTATACATACAGGGAATGGAGTGGGGTACACAGTTATACATACAGGGAATGGAGAGAGGAATACAGTTATACATACAGGGAATGGAGAGGAGGAATACAGTTATACATACAGGGGAATGGAGAGAGGAATACAGTTATACATACAGGGAATGGAGAGAGGAATACAGTCACACACAGAATTGAGAGGAATACAGTCATACACAGGGAATGGAGAGAGGAATACAGTCACACACACACGGAATGGAGAGGAATACAGTCATACACACAGGGACTAGAGAGGGGAATAGAGTCATACACACAGGGACTAGAGAGAGGAATAGTCATAAACACAGGGAATGGGGAGAGGAATACAGTCATACACATGAAATTGAGAGAGGAATAGTCATAAACACAGGGAATGGAGAGGGGAATAGCGTCACACACAGGGAATGGGGAGAGGAATAGAGTCTATACACACAGGGACTAGAGAGAGGAATAGTCATACACACAGGGAATGGAGAGGGGAATACAGTCATACACACAGGGAATGGAGAGGAATACAGTCATACACGTGGAATTGAGAGAGGAATAGTCATAAACACAGGGAATGGAGAGAGGAATACAGTCACACAAGGAATGGGGGAGAGGAATACAGTCACACACAGGGAATAGAGAGTGGGATACAGTCATACACACAGGGAATAGAGAGGAATACATTCACACACAGAGGGAATGAGGAGAGAGGAATACAGTCACACACACAGTGAGTGGAGAGAGGAATACAGTCACACACACAGGGAATAGGGAGAGGAATACAGTCACACACACAGGGAATAGGGGAGAGGAGTACAGTCACACACACAGGGAATAGGGAGAGGAATACAGTCACACACACAGTGAGTGGAGAGAGGAATACAGTCACACACACAGGGAAATGAGAAGAGTATTCAGCTATGTGTGCACAGAATACAGAGAGGTGTAATGTGATCCATATGGGATGTAGAGTGATGTAAGGTCATCTCTCAGAAGGAGAGGAGTAGAATGGCATATGGATGTCTTGTGTCATGGTCCAGAGAGAAAGAGGTCTATGAGTTGCAGTGTAGGTGAAACTACCGCAGAAACAGGGAGAAACTGGATCTCCACATTTGCAGGACAATATTCCTGTCACACACTGTCAGGAAACAGATATAGTTGCTCACCACCGCACAGACAAACAACGACTGTTCTAACTTTGCTCAGAATTGTTGTCATTGCCTTATTCCCTTGCTACCATTACTCATCACCCTTCCTCGATTATGTCCGTGTGCCACATCGCATGCTGTAGGTATAATCGTTCTGTTAAACCCCAGAACCATGCGCCCAAAGAACAATGTGCCCTAAAACGCTTGGAGATCTTATGTATTCACGGGCCGATGATTCAGATTATCCAAATTCAAATACAATTCTTGTATTATGAGATTTAAATGGCATTGTATGGAAATCAAATTTCAGATCAGCAGCATCTCAGAAACCAGATCCAATCAGTGCTTAATTATGCAGTTTTTTTTTTTCCATTCTATTTCTTCAAGCAGGTCTCGCTAAGCCTTTTCCCATCACTTTCTTTTCATTCTACTTGGAAACAAATGGCACACACTCTCCTCGCGCGCTACATCTATTAAAATATAAAGAAACCTTGGCGCTGCACTACATTCCGAGTAATGGCACCCAAGTGTGCTGCGTTTGGCTTGATTCATGGCGGCTCACAGCCTCTTTGTAGAAACACGAGACGCACTGTATCTGACACACCTATCTGCAGCAGATAAATAGCTATCTGAGTGGAAGGTGTGTGAGACTTGATTAGTTTACACGCAGATACATACGTGGAGATAGAGAGTCTTCGCTAATGAAATATCACTGTGTATTTCTGAAACCGGGGTGTTTTATGGGGGCGTGTGATCAACCTGCAATGATCTGATAAGAGGATTTCCGCAGCGCTGATTGCATCTGGAGCACTTTTGTCTGCCCGTGATACGGATTAGGCTACACGATTTATTGGGAAGCGCGGTCTAAAACCGCGTCGGGGCGCTAATTCCTTCCCACAACCTCAAGACTGTGCTTGGGAGAGCTGCACAAGATGGAGGATTGCATATTAAGCAGCTGCGCTTTATAATAACATAGCGAGGAAGCGGGTCTCTTTGGTCCCGACTTGCATGCTTGAGGGATCAGGGCGTTGGTGATCGGCGGATATTAGTATCACAATTCTGACACTTTGTGATTCGCGAAGGGTCAAAGATTGAGTCTTACTGGTCATCTTTCATTTGGTGATGAACCGAATGCCGCACTCATGGCGTTGTGGTCATCTGACTTTCGCATGAAGTCAACATAACCAAGGTGCTCCTTGGTTGCTCCTATTGCCTCCAAGCAATTAGTGCGCGTGACATATCCCCGCTAACCTGACCGAGAGGTTTTAACAAGCTTTGTCCCCCAGCACACTATGCCCACCAGCCAAGGGGCAACAGAAGCACGCACCACCAAAAACAAATCAGGCCGATTCTTCTCATAAAATACGAAAAGGTCACAACCTCTTCACCTCCTCGGCTCATTGGGAGGCATGCCAGCATAACATTGCACCCCCCAAACCACCCCCCCCCAGTCTCCCTGTAACTCTTATCTGTCAACCTGTAAAGACACATCCACACAGAGGAACAAATCCTGGAGCCAAACCGGGGAAAATATCCATCTTACCCCCCCCATCATCTCAGTTTTAGGGTTACATCTGAGGAACGTTTGACCTCCGTTCGCTGCACCAGCACGCCTCGAGATACTCGAACTGCCATATGGTTGTAATGGTAGAGGAAAGCAGATTTTTAGTCTGATCCAAACCAATGAATACTCTGTGGCCGCTGTAACACTTTCCCCTCTACTGTGACTGACTATCGTCTGCGCGGGCTATGCTCTGTCTGGGTCAGATGGATAAATTAAAGATAAGATCCCTCCACTCCATCTCTTCTGTTCCCTCATTGTATACTGCCGTGTATTTTTCTTAAGTTTACTGTTTGTTGGAGTTCTTTTCATGGTTCTGTGGTATTGTTAATGTCTTACGCATCTCACAGCACGTCAAAAAACTCACATTTTCTCCTCTTTTTTTTTTTAAACAGACGAGGACATTTAACTCAGTCTGATAACGAGACCTCTTTGTAAAGCTGCAGTAGCAAATGCGCTCCTTGATTTTCCGCAAATTAAAATGCAAATGGGGGTCGTGCTTGACTGCAAGTTGGTGCATGGGCTTCATTGCATTCTTGTCCAAAGATATCACACGCGCGTGGCGTTTAAAAAGTATGATTTCACCAAAGATATTCATCAGAGTCAATGCTTCTGTCTGTGTTTCACTGGACATCTCGGGACAGCGGCGGCCATTTTTAATCATGGCAGCATGGCTGTATTCCACTTTAATTCACTTGATTAATGAAATGATATTTGACATGTTTGTTTGTGTGCTGTGGGTCTGCCCCACTGTCTCTGTCTTTTTGTTGTTGCTGGGGCTACAACTGAAGTTCCCAGACGGGAAAATGAAAGTTATTCTATTCTATTCTATAGGTCAGGTAACAGTCCTATGCAGCCAGCAATGTGAAAGTACTGAAACAAAATGAATGGAAGAATATAGTGGGGTTAGCACTGATAATCACTTTTTAGATTCAAATTTCCCAGCTTCAAATGGATATAGTCTGTCCTCTTTGTAAATTACAAAAAGCTTGCCTGAAGCTGTGGTAATTTGGAAGAAAAATATGTTCTGCATCAAACAGGCTACGTTATTGCGCATGATATACGAGTTCACTTATTCACCGGATATACAAAACGTTTACCATATTTGCAGTCAATCAGATATGCAGAATTTTAAAAAAAAATCTATTCAGCATGGAGCAATATGATGGGGTATCATTTCTTCCTTATCTCTGCAGCCTGTTTAAAGAAAATGATGTCCGCCATGTTGACAACTGTCTCAATGGAGAAATTAATTGAAAATGCCAGGGAAGTAGATCATTGTGGGGAAAATATACATACTGATGGCCAAAAGGTGACTAAGACAGTTCTCAATATGTCTTTCAGTCAGACCTATTTAGTTTAGCATAATATCTTCTGCCATCTAACGTTTAATTAATCAATGGATTTATACATCCAACAGCAGTGGGTTCAAGGTATGTGTGTGGGCGCGCGAGTGAACGTAGCCTAGGCTACTTCCTTTTTTTAACACTCGTGCAACAATCCCAACAAGGCACCCACTGGTCCTAAATCCCAGCCGTTCTCCCCTTGCGAGCTGGCGCTGACGTGCAGCATGCCGGAGCGACAGCGCTTTTGCCTATGCATTAGCCATCCATTTCATCTGCCTGACACCTCTCCAACATAAAACCGTAAGGCAGGGGTGAAATATAACTCTCCAGACGGAAATAAAGCTTTGTCTGCCTCCTGATCTATAGGATATAAAATAAAGCTCTGGGCTTTGAGGGTGGCTTACCTTATGCAAGGGTTGCTCTTTGCGCCCACAAATGGCAATGAAGACAAATGGGAAGGGATTGCCCGTGATGCGTTTCTCTCGGTCAGTTAGGACCGCTCTCTCCCCAACTTTCAATACACTTGTAGCCCATTCTTTAGAAATAGGTTAGGTGTTTGACGGAAACGCGTTGATAACCTGATAACGGTCGACGACAACAAATGATTGTAATGTCCCGCGTTAATTTACTTTTTTTTTTTTTTTTTTACAGCTCATCATTATGTAGATAGGTAGGTAGGCCTATGATAAGTGATGAAAATTGAATTGAACTTGGAGCTTGTGGAACTGGTGCAGGTGGGCAAAAAATGGTGAATTCCATTCTATCACACCTCTTTTCTTTTCTGTGTGCCGTTCTTTTTGTCATCTTCTGATTTTTGCGGCACCCCTATATTTTTGCGTGTTCAAATTACAAATACGATCGACCGTCCCTGTGTATTTATAAGAATTCCACTTCCCTTAGCCTTATTGTAACGGTTTTTGCAACGATATATTCTTTATAACGCATAGATCAAGGCCATCCGACCTGTAAGTCATATTGATACATTAGACTACAGACAGTAGCCTATTGTAGGCTATGAAAATGAGACACAGCGACACAATCTTATAAAAGCTTTTGGTTGAATTTTAGAGTAGGCTTATTTACAAATATAATCGCCGGCTGTTTTCAGTAGTAGAAAAGTTTACAATGTCTTTTGAAACCAAGTAAGTTTTATCGCAATATTAAAAACGTTTTTTTCAAAAACATTCTAATGTTGTTTAGATTTACTTTTGCACAGCTGCCGTCGTTTGGATTTGATGAGTCTGCGTGTTTACAGCCCTTTGTGCTTAATGTTTAAATTTTCTTCTGAGGCTATTCAGGAACGTGGATTATGTCCGCAACGAAGTGCGTAGAAGAAACTTGACTGCCACCATGCACCTAGGCTATTCGTTTTAAACCCTCCTGGGATATTTGATATCAGTGGGGAACATAACCAAGCTGGGAATGGAATCCTACTAACGCAAAAAAAAAAAAAATCCGTGCCAGATTTAGCTATCTACCGATTTCCAGGCTCCTTGCAAGCCCCTTGTGCATTGGCCACCATGCGATAATATCTCTCAGGGAGTGGTTATCACCAGCCATTACATTATAATCATTAGTGATCCTAGCCCGTTCGCCCGAATAAACGCATTAATATGAACTAGAGCAACTGTTATATAAACTCACATAGACTACCAATTCCCATTCTCGCTCAACGGGATACTGTAATCATTTCTCATCGCTGTCTCCGAGTAGTGTTAATGGGAAGGGGTTGTATTCTAAACGGCTTAGTCGACTTAGATGGAAAATTGATTAAGGTCCTACATTTCACTTGGATTACACTCGAAACAGTTTAGCCGCATTTATAATGTGTTGTATTACTTCATATTGTATATTTTAGGATTTTAATTATAGTTATTGTGGTTATCCTCTCGTTTTTATAGTGATGAGAAAATTATTGCAGTCAGACAATTTGCAAAGACTGGCATGTGTCCTGGTTTGTAGGCCTACTTACTTAGGCTCAAGATATCCATTCTGGTTGCAATGGCATTCCTTCTTAAACTTTATGAACACTTCTATGTGCCGATATTTTTTTATAAATTCGAAGGAGTGACTATGGATTTAATTGTCAGTTGGATGAGTGAAGAAACTACTGCTGCATGGAGAGCGAAGGGAGATCTATAAGTCCCATCGAATTTCTCTTCCTCCCCCACAATAGAGTTTTAAAATTAAGAAAATGTTTTTGCTGTGGTCAATGTTTCCACCTTGTTTATGCGTAGCCGTGCGTTTTCACTCGTTTTCTTTGGTTTTCAACATGGAACATAGACGATACATATCGAGATTTTGTGGATTCGTCAACTTGTTAAGGTTTTGAAGTCATCCGTACGTTTCTTTGTGTGTGTGTGTGTGTGTGGTGTGTGTGTGTGTGTGTGTGTGTGTGTGTGAGAGAGAGAGAGAGAGAGAGAGAGAGAGAGAGAGAGAGAGAGAGAGAGAGATTAAACGTAACCCGTTTCCATAGATATGTGTGTGACGCTACTGCTGAAGTCACAGGGAGGTGGAAAAGAAATGGCCTCTTTTGTGAAATGTGATGTTTCTTTAGTTCTGCTTCGGCGAGGCCACACTCCTAATCAGTACACCATTGGCGGCAACATAGCGGAGTATAGATAACTACAGCGCCTCTTCAGCCGCTTTGGCAGACAGCGTGTCCCTGTCTCGTCCCTGTACATCCCTGTCCACGTTTATACGCACGGGCACGTATTTACGCAAATTTAATACGTTTTTAAGAATGCAACCCAAATCGATCTCTTGGTCACAGCTCTTACCCTGGACCTGAAATATCCATTTCTATCCAACAGCCCATCGGGTGGTCTTGGCACAGTCAACTGTAACAAGGACACAAGTGTTTAGTCTTGTATTTTGCAGACATTAGTGTAGCCTATCAGTAAATCCACATTCCACTTGGTCTTCGATAAACGAAAAGAGTCAAGAGGTTAATTTCTAGGGGGGGAAGAAAACATACGTAGTGATGTTTTTCACGTTATATACTTCATATTAAAGTGTAGACTATTCTTTCAGTTTTGTGAGTAGGCCCACGCCATATCCTTCATTTGTTTATTTAAACATTTGATAAAGGATTTTGGCAATCTGAAGATACTGCGTTTGTGTTTTCCGTAGGGACCGCAAACATCCGAATTGCTTTTAGATATTTTCGCCGCAGGAGAGGGGCCGAATATTAGCAGCATCTGAATACAGGTGGTGAACACGATTATATTCTGTGTGGTTTGAACGGGTTGAGTAATTAATCCGGTGAGCAAATAAGTGTCAAGTAACAATATAGCAAGGAGCCTATCAAGGAAAGAAATAATTTAATGAACGAATTAATTGATAAATTGATTAATTAAATCAACCTCACTCCAAACGAAATGAAATATGTTATTCACGCTAATCTACGCCAATTTCAGTGTTTAAACTGACATTCATTTTTTTTTTCACTGAACATCAGGGAACAGAGTGTTAATTCACATTATTTTTGGAAAACAGGGTTAGTTTGGGGAAAGAGTGGGTCTGCTTTATACCTTTACAATGGGTGTATTTGCAGTACGTCAGTAGGCCTAACTGAAATGAAATAAAAGACAATCTGTAAGCCCATCTATGACTCATGTCACGTCAAAATTGGGTTCACTAAAAAAGATTGCAGGCCATTACCATTAAAACTACAAGATACCCCAGTCTAATAAATATATAGCCATTGAATTGAAAATATTTCTGTCAAATATTTTCATTTAGTCACTTTAATGAATAGTCTTCATTTGTGGTCTGTGTAACTAGTTTTTTTCTTAATGACCATCTAAATATTACATTAATACGTCCTCCCTCTTGGGTCTTTGCAAGTGAGTAGGCTAAAGCATTGGTTGAAACAGAGTATGATATTACTAAATATTAATAGCTTTTTGGATTGGCATATGTGAATGGGATTCACAAATTGATCAATACTTCAAGTGCATGCACAAACAGAATAAGGTCAAATCCTTTGCTTAGAGACTTGAGTCAACGAGAGAGAGAGAGAGAGAGAGAGAGAGAGCTGATGAAAGCTCGACTCCGGGGTAATACTTCTCTATGGCAAGAGTCCAGCCTCCTCCGATCATGAACTATGCGGTTGTTATTACCGTTCATGTTGAGGTCATAGCAGTAGCCTTTTCGAAGTTATTTTCGGAAGTATAAAAATAATTATAGAAAAGTTGTAGTTGCAGTAAGATTAGGCAAATTATCTGCTTTTCTCTTTTTCAGTCTCCACACCTTTTCTCTAGCCTATTTAATATTACTTGAACAAAATGCTTTACTGACACAAGTGATACGTCTTCATTATCCATATTTAGAAAATTGTTGATACACCATGTACAACGACAAAACAGCGTTAAAACACCAATGATACACGAGTATATATTTGGGCTATACTCAGTATACCTAATATTATTACTCACATTATATAGTATGAGGAATCTTTCCAAACGTCAAGTGTCTCCTTTTTAACAAGCAACGGGAGGGTCCATCAGTAGTCTTTGAACTGTGAAGTATTTTTTTCTTGATAATCTCATTTTGTCTTGACTTTTCATTTATAGTGGTGTAACTATTTTTGTATTATTTTGTTAACGTCATGCATAACGGTACAGATGGCTAATTCCATGCATTTTGCATGCATAATGAATGCAACCGCAAAACGGGTTGGTCGTCTTATCAATATATAGCCTATATACAGAAGATTTTTTGTTATATTCAACTGCATTTCGATTTCGTGCACTCGCCATGGACAGTTTGGCCCTGTATGAAGCCCGGCCGTTTGTGCGTCTGCGGGCCGGGGAGTTGAACTTAAAGTGATAACTGGAAAGTGCCATTTTCCCCTGAAGAAATTAGGTAGAAACTCCCACCCAATGAGTAGCCTAATAAAGATGTCTGCAAGACAGCCAAGTGTGGTACAAAAGGCTATATATATATTTAAGGCATATTTAAGGTTACACGATGAAGACAAATATTTTACCCACTTTTGGAAACAACGAGTAATATTTTAATGTATTAAAATGTCGTCATAAAAAGACAGGAATACATTTCAGACGTGTGCTAGAACTTGGCCAGTACCTACAGTAATTCAATACAGTGACCTTTTCTGGGTTGAAATTACTTCACACCCTTTAAGCGACTAAGTAAGCACAACAATTAAGAACGATTACACACTCAACGTAGGTGGCTTACTTGTGTCTGCTTTTTAGCTGACGTGAATTATATCGCTTCGCTTTCTTGGAATTGTGCGTTTTTCAATTGATAGCTCTTCTGCAGTTGAAGCTTCTCGCGGTTCCAAGGATAGGCTACCAGCCAGAAACTGAACGGGGTGAAACTGCATCAGATAAAGCAAAGCCTTTATTAGTAATTATGCCCATTTATTAGGCTACTAATTGGATAAACATAATGTGTTTGCAGGCATAGTATATGTAACCTTATTGCAAAATATATATTTTTTGCCAGTTTTACATTTCGGTACAATGTCCTAAATGGTTACAATGTAACCATCCTAAATGTAAGTTGAATAAATGTTTTCCTGTATTGATATTGTATTTGAAGGATATGCTTGTAACCTAATGTAAAGTGTTTCCCAGCATTTAAGCTCTCGTAATTAGCTGTAACTAGACTCAGCGTATTCTTTCAGTGTATTGGTTCAGTTCTGAAAATGTGATTGTTAATATTATCTTCAATTGATATTAACTTCAGACTGCCATGTTTACATCAACAGAATGAGTTTGAGATATGTAAACACATTTTGTTGATGTTTCCATTATCAATGTAATAAATAATATAATAAATACAATATCAAAAATAATAAGTACAATAATAATTATTATTATTATGGGTATTATTATTATCGGTAATAATTATAATAATATTCACAATAAATAATAACAATAGTAATAATAATAATAATAACCATGCATGTATTATTATTATTATCTTTGCAACAATTTAGTCTAAGTAGAAGGAAAAAGTAATTGGTAGGTCGTGGGGGGGGGGGGGGGGGGGGGGCGGTTGTTACCTATGTGATTATGAACTCCTGAAACTCAACGGAATACAATGATTCCACCGATTTAAAAACCTGCGTGCAGCTTCATTTTCAGTGCGTGTCAGGTCCGGGGGCAAATTAATTTTGCTGCACTCCGTTTTGGGAAAGCCCTCATGCCACCCCCCCCAACCCCCCCCCCCCCCCCCCCCCCCCCCCCCCCCCCCCCCCCCCCCCCCCCCCCCCCCACACACCACACACCACACACACACACACACACTCTCTCTCTCTCTCTCTCTCTCTCTCTCTCATGCTTGCTTCTCGTTTGGCTTTGCGACGCGGAGGAAGTATAAACAGATGCTTAGCAAATTAATTAATTAAAAAGCACTAGCACGCACACTGTACAAACAGATACATAAGAAGCTGGGAATGGGTTGTGGTCTGAGAAGAGAAAGAGATGCACGGGCGCTAAGATGTTGTGTGCTCATCTCTTATCTGTTGTTTCCTTCCCGGGAACAACACATGTCATCCTGGGTCTTGCAGTCAAAGAAAGTTCTCCCCAGACACTCGAAGGCAGCTGTCACTGTGCTTTGCCTAGCCTTGTAGGCCAGCTCCTGTACTTTGCATGAGAAGTGACCCATATGCACGAGGAAACGTGATATTGATTTCCAATTTTTCAACTGGGGCGTTTGCACAGTATATGCAGCCAGAATGTAAATGGCTATGAGGATGTAAATGTGTGTGTGTGTGTGTGTGTGTGTGTGTGTGTGTGTGTGTGTGTGTGTGTGTGTGTGTGTGTGTGTGTGTGTGTGTGTGTGTGTGTGTGTGTGTGTGTGTGTGTGTGTGTGTGTGTGTGTGTGTTTTATGCGTGCACGCACATGCATATAGTGGTGGAGGACAATATGAGTACATGCTGTATATAATTGTGTTCCTGGTTATCCATAAGCACTCGGAGAATGACTCAGAGGCCCCCTGCACCCTGCAGTTTGCGTTAGGTTTGACTGCCAGCTCTATGTCTTGAACTTACTTGTGTGCCATATTTGTTGCCTGTGGGGTCCTCTGCATGCCCACATATTTATGGGAACCCTACTGATTTGTGACCAGTGACTCTGGTTATAATAATAATAACATCTGTTACGGTGTTATTATTATTAATATTATTATTATTAGCTAAGGCAATCAAATTTAAATTCTGCTGCAATTACAAAATGCCATATTTTGTGAAAAGATAATGTTGAATTCTACTTTCTCGTTGATTGTTATTACGCTTCCGTTGTTAATATAAATATATTAACAATGATATTGTTAATGGTATTATTACACTAACAACATGGTCATAACCATCATTATGATTATTATAGTCAATATATTGTTTGTGCTGTAAATCTGAAGTAAGAAAAGTATTGAAATAGAGTCGAAAAACGTATATATATCATACGTCTTACGGTCTTAGTCGATTGCAAATCTTTCACAAAAATATAAAATCTACGATAGTTCTACGGTTTTATAAATAATCCCATATTATTTACATTTTTTATTTATTTCTGCATTTTTATATAACAGTTATTTAAATACTGATGAATTGTTGATAAAAAAAAACGACCTAATTCTCTTTTCCGAGTCGTTTAAAAGAAAACTACTTGGAATTTGTTTCTTTCTTGGGAAAATCGCTATCTGCACAACGTTAATCGAAAAACGAGAAGATATTCCCGTAGGATGTATATTGGTGAATTCAACATGAATGGCTTGGACGGCCCTAGAGCCTACACTACAATAGGCGTCAAAGTAATCCCTAGGTGTCAAGGTGATCAAACCACCCGTGGACTCTAAAGCGTCATTGTCTTTCAGGTTCTCCCTTCCATAAAGAACTAAACGAAGCAACAGACTTACTGACAAACTGCTTGTGTTAATATGTATAGCCTAATGAAATAATAATGATTATATACTATATTAACTCACTTGTTAACATTGATATATCAACATCGGGTTGTCTGGTGCGAGTATTAAACACTGACATGAATATTACACTTCGCCTACTTCCGTTCATCGAGGTCAAACATTTATTCAAATATCCTAACAGTTAAATGAGGAAATTAAATTGGTTAGATTAAAGTTTATCTTAAAATAAAACGAAAAGTTTGCGAGATGAGTAGGCCCACTTACCTCCAAATATGATCTCCTGAGAAAATAATTAAGATCTCGAACTGCATCAATAATTCCAAAATTTCCACACACTGGCTGGAGCATATTGAAAAACAAAATCAGTTTTCCTTAATATCAAGTTGGCTTTCATCATTATAAGAAATAAAACATACTTATATTATGTCAATTACAGTAATTACAAGATACTTAAGCCCCCTGACCAAATGATTACAAAGACTGCACAATCTATCAAAAAGGGTTTCATAAATAACCTGCCTGATCAAATTAATCTTGATGCCTCTACAATAAAATAATCTGAATTACCATGAAGAAGCCTGTGGACTTAAGCCGTATCCACTCACATGACAATTCCTGCGAATTTATTATATGTAGTTTTATTAATACTTGGACAATTGGTTTGTTCTGTTCCCTATGCATAGTACAGAGTGCGTCAGGTAGAGCTTGGTGGAGATAGTAATGGTTACTTGGATGACAAAATGCTGATTGGTTGTGGATCCCGGTGACGTCCACGAGGCTCTGCATAAGGCTGGCTCGTGTGCTTTCAGGAACATGCAGAATAGTGAAAGCTGGTCGTGGAGCATCAGTCCTGCAAAAACATGACATACGCACTATCTCCAGCACTAACATCGCATCCCACGCAGAAGAAAACAACACAACCGGAGGGAAACGCACATGCTTCTTCGTTAAACAGCTGGGTTTATTCTTTTTTATGAACAACAAATAACGGGTGGAGGAACGGTCATGAGGAAGTCCACAACAGTGTTTGTAGGCACGCTTGTCTCGCTGTGTACAGCCCCTAAACAAATTTATTAGAGGATTAATCGGTATCTGGCAACACTCCACATTGATGACAACAGTTCTAATTTAATATGGGGCTTTCAAATTGCTAAGGTTTTTCTGGTGATTGATGTTTGATTTACATTGGCTTTTTTATTGGGTGATTTATTTGTTTGTTTTCTTGTTAAATAATAAATTCAGTCAGCATTTTTTTTCATCTTCGTGGAAACTGAACGAGAAAAAAGCCGTGGCTTTGCGACCTGTGCTGCTACCTCATACCTGAAAGAATTCATCTTATATCCTGGATTTGGACGCTATACGGATCTGTTTGCCACCGACCTCTTCGAGAGAGAGAGAGAGAGCGAGGAGAGAGAGACGGAGAGGACTGTTGATTTCAATTTAATTTTCAACAAAATCCAACACGGGGATCTGAAAAAGGACAATGAATCAGCAGTTCACTTGACTATTTTTTCACCCGGAGAAAAAGAAAGATAAAAGGGAGACAAACGAAAAAGAAGAAAACTCTGGTGTAAGAACACAGCGTTAGAATCGTGGGGGCTAATCCAAAGACGATGGTTCACTGTGCTGGGTGCGAGAGGCCTATACTGGACAGGTTTCTTCTGAACGTTCTGGACAGAGCTTGGCACGTCAAGTGCGTCCAGTGCTGCGACTGTAAATGCAATTTAACAGAGAAGTGTTTCTCTCGAGAAGGGAAACTGTACTGCAAAAATGACTTCTTTAGGTAAGCACGTGAGAGAATGAGTAATTCTTCTTTTATTGTACTTATTTTTATTCTTTGGGAAATTGGTTTTATTTGGTATTGTGCAGCCTATGTCACGTAGCCCACAGAGAGTAAAGAAACGCAGTCTAGTCATTTAAATGACTTACAGATCTATTTTATAGATTGTGTTTTAAGTGATCTTCGTGCGCAAATTTTCCAGATGCACTAATATAAGATAAATCCTGAAACAATGTGATGCAGCCAATAATCTTCAAGTGGCTGAATAAGAATAAGAAACAATTGTAACGCAGAATATTTATTTATATTTATAATATTACTTTGAGGATTCAAGAGCTGCAAAAGTAATTTTATTATAAGTTTTGTCGTTACAGTATCGGTCATTTGAAATAGCCTAGGGTTCTAGCCTAATCGTATGCAAATATAAGCTATTCTATGGCTGTGAAAGTTGCAATAGTACACCTCATCACACGCGATGTTTTGGACGTACATTTTATGCATCTATAGTTTAGAATATCAACATTTCCGCATCTATATTTCTTTACATAATAGATTTTATAAGGTTAATGTTCAGGGACGATAAAACTTGGACTAAATAATGGACATGAATCGCCATATTAACTTTCCTCCTATTTTAGATGTATGTGTTTAAGAAGTGTTTTTTTTAAATTAACATACAATATCCAATTTTTACTACCCTCAGTTTATCACAAACATTTTGAATATTTGCGAGCCACCACACTGTAAGGAACAACTGTAACGCCACACCGACGTATACAATTCGACTTTGAAAGATATGCTTTTGGATTGATAGGCCTAATAAGTTAGTCTACATTTAGTGCGTATTCGTTTTTTATTGTTATGTTAAGGGCGGAGAACAGATATATTTAAGGTCTGTGCCCTGGTATTCTGTGAAAGCTGTAAGGAAATCGCCCTTTGTTTACCATAAATGGCAGCCAGTTGTGCCACAGAGATCAGAGCACTGCCAAGGTTCCAGGAGGTAGTGTTACCCGCCCCAGGGGCAAGCAGACCGCGTGTTTGCCGCGGTTCGAGTTATGATGCGATAAGTGGATTTGAATAATAAACTAGCTTAAAGAGGAAACCCGCAGACAAGGCAATCACAGACTTACAGTCAACACACAATTATATACAGTTTGAATACACACCATTTATGTGAATTCGCCGTTATAATGACGCTTTTTGTTGCACTTGCTGCCATTGGTCTTAATAAGAGTAAATTACTAGCATTAGTTCAATTAGCCTAGTTGTAAATATACAATGAATCGCTTTAAACGTTTCACAAACGTATTTTAAATCACGAACGATATTTGTGAATGATAAGCATGAAGTTAAGATTTGTTACTCTGAACACCGGCGGTCTATTTGAGGCATTGTCCAGAGCAGCCACAATGTTATAGGCCTTTCCTGCTTATAACCATTAATGTTTAAATTACTGCCCATAACCTCCTTGAATACAACTTTATTTTTTAAACATTCATAATTGCACGTTGATTTGTATAATTATAATTGCAGTTATCTTCTGAATGCATGAGAAAATAATAATAGTAATTTATAGCCCTATGTATATTTAAACAATAATATAGCAAACCATGGACGTTGCATGCCAAGATCTCACACAGAACATCTATTAGGCTAGTTAAAATCAGTGCAGTACAGAACGAGTCAAATGGCTATAGCCTACATCGCAATACATCCACGTTGAAATTGCTTAAACAAGAGCATTTTGGTGCACGACAGTACCAAAATGTTTTATTACGGCATTGTTTTTGTTTTAAAACGGTACATTTACTGTCAGTATTAAAGTCTGTTATATTCTTTTGTTGATATGACCATTGCTTGCTTTGTTCCTGATGGTGGCTTTCTCTCTTTTGATTCGTAGGCGATTTGGTACGAAGTGCGCGGGCTGTGCTCAGGGGATATCGCCGAATGACCTGGTTCGAAGGGCAAGGAGCAAAGTGTTCCATTTGAACTGTTTCACGTGCATGATGTGTAACAAACAGCTTTCCACCGGGGAGGAACTGTACATCATAGATGAAAATAAATTTGTTTGTAAAGAAGATTACCTGGCCAGCAGCTCAAGGGGGGACACCAACCTTCTTTCCGGTAAGACATGCTCTTTTCTTAAATCTTACAGTTACTCGAATTCACTTCAGTCACGGATCAGAGTGTATGCTATTCACCAACAGATTTAAAACAATATATTGAATTTAATGAAACTGTGCCCTGCTATTTTCCATACCAATTATGCGTAAAATGGTTACCTCCGTGTTATAATTTTGATGTACATAAAACCCACTTAATTACTAAACACTATTGTTGGAAATAATTACATTGTAATATGGATATTTACTTTATTTTGTTAAATTAATAGCAGGCCAGCTTCAACGCCTACAGTTAAAGTTTATTTTATTTTAAACATCATTGCAACCGTGGGAAATAAAATAAGAATATTGTGCTAAAACTGCTTTGCACCGGGATTATTATTTTGGCTACGATTTTTTTTGGAGACTGCATTCTTATGTACCCATAAGTACCGAAGAGTTCGCTGACACATTTCTGTTGGGATAAAATCATAAGAATATAAGGAAAACCGACTTGAAAATTTGAAAAACATTTCCTGCATTCTTTCATGCCATATTGTATTATTATTATTTTTATTATTATTAATAATAATAATAATAATAATAATAATAATAATAATAATATGAATATGAATATGAATATGAATATGAATATGAATAAATAAATTAAAATTACATTTTTTGTAGGCTAGCTCCATAGTAAAACAACGCAACACTATAGCTAGGCTACTTCGCTTTTAATAAAACCTCAGAACATGCATGAATATAAAAAAAATTAAAAATCGGTCTCTATAGCCTACTGTTTATATTTAGTTTTGTTGCAAGTTGGCTATTGTGCCCTTCAATTAAAAATATGAATAGCGCATGCACATTTCCACATCAGAGTTGAGGGTTAAATTTAAATTGGAACCTTTTTTTGTTTTTCAACAGTTACGGCCTGCAGTGATCCAAGTTTGTCTCCCGATTCCCAAGACCCGCAAGATGATTGTAAAGACTCGGAAACCGGACATCTATCGGACAAAGAAGCTACCAACAATGAAAACGACGACCAGAACCTTGGCGGAAAGCGACGTGGACCGCGGACTACCATAAAGGCCAAGCAACTTGAGACCCTAAAAGCCGCTTTCGCGGCGACCCCGAAACCCACGCGACACATCAGGGAGCAGCTTGCGCAGGAAACCGGGCTCAACATGCGTGTCATTCAGGTAAGGCTATTTTATGCTTCCAGATACCATCAATGTGTCTGAAAGACAATTTTATCTTTATCTTTTGAAAGAAATAATAATTAAAAGAGGAAGTAAAACATATAAAAAGAAACACTTACAAATACGACAATTAATATATCCTTCGTAAAAGTGGTTAATTGAGCTACCAATCGATTTGACTATATTACACTACAAGTCCATTGCAAAACCATTTTTACTCATTTGGCTTTATGTAGGCTACTGTTGAGTCCGAAATATGCTATAGTAGGAAAATGTTGTGTTAAATCAATTCCGACATAGTACATTTTATCCGTTTTGGACATATAAACTCTATTAGGGTTGAATTAACAAACAAGATTTTACTGTATACGATTTCAGTACACGTTGAAGCAAAGATTAATGCAAGCTTCTTTTTTCAATTAAAACACACACTGACAGAGGGCAACGGGAACATAAGGAGTGTCCTTTGGCGCAGGCCCCTGCGGGGCGCAGGGCGCACTGTCGCGCATCGGCACACTGACAAACATACATGTTTTTCTATCCCCTTTTAAGACTCTTTTTAATTGTTAACTTGTAACTTATAAATATGAGTTGTGTTCAAATATGTCATATTCTGCTGTAGTGCTGATTGCTATTTTTTAATTATACCAGACCTACGTTTGATGGACAGAAATGACATAGAATGATACGCCAACTGCCTTATGACGCGTATGAAGTCTTGGCAATATACGGACCATACATTTTGAGACCAGTAGCTATCTAGTGAAATCAATGCGGAGTAATCATTTTGATTTTACAGGATAGCATGAGCGCACTTGGCTTCTATAGGGGACTTAATAACAACAACAACAAAAACAACAATTAGGCCTATTTCAGATTTGTAAAAAATCTATCGACCACGCCATGCACAAAATCACCAAGAAATGATTTCGGATGCACAATTGCGCACTTAATTTGATAAATGTTGAATATTATATATTTACTGGCTCTAGCCTATTGTCAAACAATGAGAGCTTTTATAGTCTACTGCTCGCATGTCTGGAGAGAGGACCAATGGTAAGTCCACCATAATGAAAATAGAGTCCTCTACCTATGTCAAGACGTTACTTATAAGTAGCCTAGCCTACAGGAAAACAAATAACAAACCCACGATTCAATCAGGAATGGAACGCAAATGAGAAATTTATCACGAGATTAATAGAACTCCGGTGTTAGATATTTGAGAGAGGACTGGTCCAGTATCATTATGACAGGGAATTAAACGACGCATGTACAGATTATGAAATGATAACACTACACGGCCAGTAATATATCGGTTACAACCCTCTTATTAAGTATTAATTTGAGATATTAAGTCCGTTCTGTTGCCTCGACAACTGGCGTGAATGGAAGGCTAAAATGAAAGAGAAAAATCACTGTTCTGTGTGGAGAAGGAAAAGAGTAGTCTATTTATATCTTGAATTTGTGTTTTACAGGTGTGGTTCCAGAACCGGCGATCCAAAGAAAGACGAATGAAGCAGCTGAGTGCACTGGGTGCGAGGAGGCACGCGTTTTTCAGAAGCCCGAGGAGAATGAGAACGCTCGTGGACCGACTTGAACCCGGGGAACTGATCCCGAATGGCCATTTCTCATATTATGGGGGTAAGTGTCTTCTGTGTTTACCTTTGTTTATCTTTTTCACACATTTGTATTAAATGTTGAGTAATCAAGTGTGTTTGCAAAACGGTGAGAACATTTGCTGAGCTCCCCCAGGACGCCTTTGAAGACCGGAATGAAGATTATCCAAAGCGGTTTGAACTCGGTTTAACAAGCACAAAATATAGGCTATGTACTCTCGTCTCAGTCCCCGTACAAAATGTTTCGTTTATTTCAGTTTGGTAATATGACGGAAATCGTATTAAACTCATGTAGCGATTCTCTCATCACAACCTGAGAGAAAAGAAACAATGGTATAGGCTACGTTGTTTTACAATGTATTAATAGGTAATCTTGTGTAACACATGTATGATTTTGTCTTTCGGCGTCAGCTTGGCTGATTATTAATTGTTATAGACTATTTTGTAGGATGAATCATTGTGGACTGAAAAAAGTTTTTTAATTTATTTTATTTATTTTGCTCTATAATTATTTAGGATAATAACAAAGTCGAAGCTAGATCATCAGTGTCTTGAGGTTATGCGTTGTGGTTTTTATTAACCAAGAACATCAAATTAAACACGCATACAATATGCTGCGCAACTGTCAGAAATATATGCACTGTCTTACATAGATATTGCTTTTGACATTCTTCATATATTTTCAGTTTTTTTGTTGGGGGGCATATCAATTTAGGCGTTTACTTAATTTAGGCTGCTTTGGTTGATTTTACGCTTTTCGAAGAATATATTATAGGGCCTATTTATTTTTTAAATAGCGATAAAAACGGAACACTTCAGTTTTCTTTCTTTATTGTCCAGAGAAGTTCTATGAATATGTCACTGCACTTAATCTGAAACATATCAGTTACAGAGCCCCCCCCCCCCCCCAAAAAAATAAAAAATAATAATAATAAAAACAGTTTGACAGCATTTGTTGCCATGCGAAACTGCGCTGAGAAAATGGTTGATGTAATAAATGACTAATAGATCTAACTCAGGATTGCTTGCTCTATTTAGCTTGTGATTCGGTGACCTGGTTAGAACACAACTTGTATTTCAATCTGTGGGAAATGGAGCGTAATTTTTTTAAAGTTTATATATAGCCTATACAGTAGCCTATATCACTTTGGATAATCGTTTATATAACTTTGGATAATCGCATTGGATCTTCGTATATATATATATATATATATGCTCCTTGATGTATTTTCATTATTTTACTATAATTTTGAGTTGCCATTGCCGAGGACACGCTCTTAATTTGTTAAATAGGGAGGTCAAACTACAGGCGAGATTCTCACCTCACCTACTAATTTCTTAGAAATTGCTTTGCCCACACATTTGAAAGTGTGAGTTAAGCTGAGTGTCCTCTGTGATAACACGTAGCCAGCCTGCTTCTGTAACGGATCTTGGTTGAACAACAGGATGTATGATTTGATGCATTTTTGAGATTTTTAAGTGTATTTAAGTGTGCCCTATCTGCTTCTTCATCTGCAGATTATCAAAGTGAATACTTTGGTCCGGGAGGAAACTATGACTACTTTCCGCAAGGTCCCCCATCTTCGCAGGCACAGACCCCAGTGGACCTCGCCTTTGTGCCCTCCTCTGGGCCCGCCGGTACCCCCCTTGGGGGCATGGACCATCCCCTACCAGGGCACCACCCATCTAGTGAGGTGCAGCGTTTCTCCGACATCCTGTCCCACCATCCTGGGGACTCGCCCAGCCCAGAGCCCGGGGTCCCAGGGCCCCTCCACAGCATCTCCTCTGAGGTGTTTGGTCCCAGCCCACCCTTTACCTCACTCTCGCTAAACGGCAATGGATACAACAACCACCTGTCTCACCCCCCCTCTGAACTAAATGAAGGCACAGTTTGGTAGCCAGAGAAAAAAGGACAAGCGGTGTGATGGAGAGAAAATAATTTGTGATCGAAGAAAAGAAGTGGGACACAGGCTTCTCCATTTATGTTAGTTCTATTAATTTATTTATTCATCCCTCCCTGGTGTGATTTTCTTGGGGGGGGGGGGGGGGTGTTAAAAAAAATACATATATATATATATATATAGGTATATATATATATATATATCTGAAAAAGCAGCGACAATGGACATGCTGTAAACATTTTGCGTTTATACACTATGTTGTTGACATTCTTTTTTTCAAAACAAAACCGATACAACCATGCAAGGAACTGGGCGTGATTGCTGACCAATCACAGGCTTTGTATTGAGATTAGCGAAGCGATGCCTCCTTCAGAAGTATTCAGTGCATGATTAGGGAAAGCAGTCACATTGAAAAACAACAAACTATTTATGAAACATGAGAACATTAGAAAACTGTCAAATAACCGGAAAAGTTTAATAGGCAAAATACTTAGGCCTTGATTCAATCTGACTGAAATGTGCTTTAAAAATCTTTAAATTCCAGAAATTAACGTAAAATCCAGGAACTCATTTAAGAAAGTGTGACCGATTTTCTTTATTACAGAGTTTTGCTATTTTGGTAGTCACTCAAATAACAGGATATATATATAAGATACAAAAATTCTAAGTCTCTTTTTTTTTACCCAAAGTTCACAACACAAGGATTAAATCAATTAATAAACTGAATCTTGCCTTGGGACAGTTAGTCTGTGATATTAGCTCCAGGAATTCAGAAAGGCTTCAAGTTCACGTGTTTATACTAGGCATCACCGACCTCTTTCGCCTCTATAGGCTCTGCCATATTGACGCTTAAAGACCTCTTTGACTCAAAACACATTTCTGAAGGCTGGGGGAATTGTTTTCTATCTGGACTTTGTTGGGTTTTTTCTTTTGTTTTGGTCTTTTTCTCTTTTCTTTAAAGATTTCTACCAAATCCCAAGAAGTTGGCCTTCAAAAGGCAAACTTTAAAAACACTATATGGATTGTAAACCCTTTATTTATTGGAAAAGAACTTGAAATGTTAAATGAAGTCTACCTTCTAAAAATACATGAACAAGGGTCTGAGAGGGACTTAGAACAGTCAACTGTTTACGTAATATATTTCATTCAGGAGTTTAAATATCAACTCTGTTTTAGAACCTCTTGATCCAGATGACAAAATGTTTCAAGCAACCAACCAAACTTTTGTATTAATTTTATTTATATTGTATGATGAAAAAAGTTTGCTGGGGTCGTGGTTCACTGTGCTAGTTTGTACAAGATGGTGTTTACAAAAAAATTGTTAAAAAAAAAACAAAAAAACAAAAGTAGTCAGTTGCCAAATAAAAATATAGCACAAATACTGTAAAAGTGCTTTGCACCATTAACTGCTGACCATGTTCAAACAAAGTGTACGTGTGTTCAAAAAAGATAAGAAGTATTAACTTCTTAATTTTTTAGCCTGATGAGGAAAACATTCATACAAATTGTTAATATAACATACTTAGACCAACAGGCTTTATTTTTGTGTCTTTAAATGAAAACTCAAACTTATTAAACATTGATGGTCAAATATGCAGCCAGCAGCTGCTATGTTCTTTAAATATCAAACCCCTCATGGTATGTCTTTTATTGTTCTAATAAACCTAAGCTTATGTGACCTCCAGTGCATATTAGACCATTCACTGTATAAGTACAACATGTTGAAAAATTTGTGAGTTTTTAATAAAATTTGAAAAGATAAATAAATTAATAGTACAGACTTTTATTGTTTAGGCTGCCGTGCTGTTTACACCTTTCCTTCACGTACAATGAGGAGACTGCTGCGTTTATGCTTTTCTCAGTTGTGTTGCTGTAATATTAGTCTGGTCTCCATATGATTGCACTGATTTCTACATTGAACACTGCATTAAATTTACATCCACTCAGAACTACAGCAATTTATAACATAATCTCTAAAAAAAAGGCAACATTGAGACAACTGACCAGAGACGATGAGTGATCGGACTTTGATCAACCACTGTGTTATTTAACAGTTCCACCTATGTTTTATCGCAGTGAAAAGTCATACGTCACATGGACGCTTACAAACCTCTTTGACTCAAAACACATTTCTGAAGGCTGGGGGAATTGTTTTCTATCTGGACATTGTTGGGTTTTTTCTTTTGTTTTGGTCTTTTTCTCTTTTCTTTAAAGATTTCTACCAAATCCCAAGAAGTTGGCCATCAAAAGGCAAACTTTAAAAACACTATATGGATTGTAAACCCTTTATCTATTGGAAAAGAACTTGAAATGTTAAATGAAGTCTACCTTCTAAAACTACATGAACAAGGGTCGGAGTCAGTTTCACCTGTTTTATCGCAGTGAAAAGTGATATGTCACATAGACCTCTATTCTATCTAACGTGGGGGTTTTTTTCTCCATAATTTCCAACAACAAATGTGTGTTTTTTTATTTTTGAAATATAAGGAGTTGGTTGTCATTTGAAATAAAAGGTTTATCTGGTGAAAGACAAAGTACATTTCATTTTGACACCACTGAGACGGTATGCATACACAAAGCTTGGAGTGCGAAGCCCATGGGTGACCTTTTCCTGTTATAATCAAGGATTTGGTTTTTCATCACAGGACAGTTATTGGAAAAACAAGGAAGTAGACTATCCTATCGCCCCTGGTGATATAACTTATTAGACTATACCACATGCACAAGCTTATTCTCTTGTGCTTGTATTATGGGAAAATGCAGTAGAAATAAGTTCCATCTACTCTTAATCACAAAAGATGAAACTACTCGCATGCTGCTTGCTAACAAGTGATCTCTGTCCAAAAGCAAAAGGAACTGTAGTCAGGCCAAAATAACGAGGAAAGAAAACATGCAAGAATACACTGAAGTAACCTATACTGTAACCGACCCAGCTTCCATCAAGAAAAAAAAAATCTTAATGCTTTAGCATATTCCTGGGACATCAATTTATTGAGCTACAGAAATACATGTTTGTTATGTCTATTTGTGTTTCCTACAGATTTTTCTTTGAGATAATATTTTTTTCTGAAAATAAACCAATATAATCTCACTCGATCATGTAATTTGATGCGTGAAGCATCACGCCTCTTTCCTCAACACATATGCTTGGCCAACCTCGGTTAACCGTCATGTCCCGAGGTCGTATCACCGACAGGGATGGTACATGGTCGGAATACTATAGTTTAATTCAGACAGGTGTCGTGGGGTCTCTCATTTCGCCTGCACCCGACGTGCACTTTTTGTATTTTAGGCTATTATACAAATTATTATTATTATATTATTGTAAATTTATTCGAGTTTTTCCACACAGAACAGTCTATTTCTCGGCTACAGCCTATCAAAACTATCTAAAGCAAAACCAATGACATGAAACTCATTGATAAAACTGATTTTTCAGCGAATCGGATGGTCCAGCATCAGCGAAATGGGGGTAAAGAACTTTTTTTATGTTGAATCTTATTTCGCAGGAGGTTTAAGCGAACGTGACCAGTGGTGCAATTGAACCGCTCATCACTACATAATCCGATATGGATTAATTAATCATGACCCTGCAGGCCCAGTGATGCCTGGGCGGCCCTTTCAGGACTCCCTCCCGGGTTTCGCTGCACCGCTTAGTCCAGAAGAAAAGAGCCGTGTAGCCTAAATTTTAATTCACATTGACCAGGTATCGACTTTCAGTTTCAACCAAACTTGTTAGGCGTTAAATACATATTTATTTTATAGTCCTTAATGTTTTAAATCCCTGACTATGGTAGGTCATTTCAATTTCACCCACTAAATTTGATGATTTTTGTATCGGGAAAATAAAATATAAATAACTTAATAATTTTATAAGCTATAATTTTACGTTACCGATTGTTTTCTGAGATAAGACAGCGCTAGCTTGACATGTGAGTTTCTTTGTGGTTTTCATGGTTTTTATTTGCCTAATAGTATTATGTAGGCTATACCAAACTAACGTTAGTTAATTTAGCATGAAAGGCAAACGTTAACGTTACTTGCTACGTAACCGTTATTGTTAACATGATTTGCATGTCTTTTCAAACCTATTTCTTAAAAAAAAAACGTCACATATTCAGATGAGTTTATTTAAAACTACCCAGTCAGCTAACGTTAGTCAATGTTACCCACCTCTAACGTTACATTAGCTACGTGTATGAAAGTAATATTAGCACTAGAAGGTAGCTAAGGTTGGGTATCTAACGTAATTCAGATAACTTATCTATAAAAATGTAACTTACTGACAGGTCAAACCTAACGCCAATTTAGCAAACGTTAGTTAATGTCGGGTACCAACAGAGGTGGAAATCCAGGGGACATAAAGTAAAAGTCCTCCCATGTGTTTCTTCCACCCATAGACTCAGCCAGCTGATTTCACTAATTAATTCTACCTCCTCGCTGAAGAATTATGTTAATTAGCAAACCAAGGTGATTGGAACAAAATACTGGGGGGGACTTTTACTTTATGTTCCCTGGATTTCCACCTCTGGATGCCAAACTAGATCGATAGTCTAACTAATAAATCCCAGTGAAGAAGTGAATACGTTACGCATCCCCCCAACACCCCGGTGAACAAAAAAACATAATATTGTCTGAGGCAATTTACTGTATGTCTGTGGGTACCGTGAGATTAAAAATGTTAAGTACCTGTGATCAACGTTCAAAACCCCCCAATGTTTGGCGCTTCTTGATGACGTATTGTGCGACTACCTACCACGTGTTTGCATGCAAGGAAATGCTTGCAGTTGTGCCAAGATGGCTACCTCCATATCACAGCAACTCGAGGATTTATTAAACCCTTTACCCAAATTTGCAGACCCTGAGGACGACCAAGATGAAGGTATGAAGGCTCTTTCTCATAATGGACATAAATGTACCTTTTTTTGTCTTGGTACGTGTGTTTAATCTCGAACGACTCTACGTGTGGAAAAACCTTGCTGAAAACGTGATGCCCAACATTAGCTAACTTTATAAAGAAAACAATCACTCGGTTTCAGAGTCGTAAATAAGTTACATTTAGTTGATACAGACCACCTGAGCTTGTTGGGTTTCATCAGATGCATGGTGGTAGTTGATTGATGTGGAACGTTAGCCTATTTTTCTACAGTCTATGAGTGTCGACTAGCAAGTTCATCACAGTTAACTGTGAACGTAATTCTAACAAATATTATCGTCAACGTGGTCGACGTTTATACTGACATTGGTGTATAATTATGTATGAAGCAGAAAAGCTAGTCGTCATATTTAATAAGACTAAATGGTTGATTAGTGATGGAGGCAGTGTTCTGTTTGTATATGCGGCGACACTCATGTCACATGTACGGAAGGTCAGATCAATGTGATTTGAGAATTGGACTGCCAGTACAGAATAAAGTTTCTCACTGTAAAGAGAGTGAAGCCATTGAAGTAGTTAGTTAATCTTTTCTGTGCATTTAGAAGTGCGTTGCATTGTGCATTAAATGTTATTAACGGATGTTAATTTCTCATGTGAGGAGTCTTCTGGCACAGTAGCCCGCGAGTCCTTCATAAATTGTGTACGACATGCCTTTCTTCTCAAATTATTATTTATCTAACATTATTGGTTGTTTTCACGTGACGTCACGAACACGCGTTACTACCATAGACTGTATAAAAATAGGGTTTCTACCATTTTTATACAGTCTATGGTTTCTACACATGCTTGGTCTGTACTCAACCCTACTGAAGTAAAAAAAAAACAAACAAAAAAAACCCATGCCTAATATCTACTTGGCAAACTATTTAACTAACTGACGTTAAATTCCCAATCATATTTTTTCATTTTGGCCTGGCAAACTAACCTAGCTCACTAACAATACCTAGCTGGTAAGCCACTATAGCTCACTGGTCTATTTCACCTCAATATATGATAGTTAACTTGGTAGCTAGCTAACTACGCCTGTTGGAATGCACTAGATTTAAATATCAACATGTCAATTCATAAACATACTTCAACAAAGTGTTTGCTGCAGACACTTTGCTTTGGTTGACTGCAGCCTTCTACAAGCATCTCCTTTCCCATTTTACTTATTTATTTTTCTTTCTTTCCCTTGCTTTGAGTTGTTTTTGCAGTTTTGGAAAAATATTACCTCTTTATAAATGCAAACAACTAACTATCGCACATAATGTTACAATAATGGTGAGATTGATTGAGGAAACCTTTGTTTACATAAAATTGTGTCAAACAAGAGTTTTATGTGCAAAGGGAAATGGTATATACTGCCTGGCCCAAAAAAAGGTTGCCGTTGCACCCGTCATGCATAGTGCCCACTGTACAAGCCTCTAGAGGCAGTGTTATGATCTGGGGTTGCTTCACTTGGTCAGGTCTAGGCTCAGCAACGTTATGCAGCAATAAAATGAAGTCAGCTGAGTACCTGAATGTACTGAATGACCAGGTTATCCCATCAATGGGCATATACCAGGATGACAATGCCAAGATTCATCGGGCTCAAATTGTGAAAGAGTGGTTCAGGGAGCATGAGGAATCATTTTCACACATTAATTGGCCACCAGAGTCCTGACCTTAACCCCATTGAACGTCTTTGGGATGTGCTGGAGAAGACTTTACGGAGTGGTTCGACTCTCCCGTCGTCAGTACAAGATCTCGGCCAAAAATGAGTGCAACTCTGGACGGAAATAAATGTTGTGACGTTGCATAAGGTTGTCGAAACAATGCCACAACAAATGCGCGCCGTAATCAAAACTAAAGGCGGTCCAACAAAATATTAGAGTGTGCAACTTTTTTTTTGGCCAGGCAGTGTATCATGGTTTGGTATTTATTCTTTATTACACATGGCTCGTTCTCTCCATGTTCTCTTTCCATCTTCCCATCCGCTCAGAGACCAAAGCTAAGCTAACAGAGAAGTTTGATGAGGGCGAAGATGACGACGAAGGTGTGGCTGTCAGCAGGCTGCGCACGCACGCCTCTGCTCCTCTGTCTGAAATGGACCGTCGGTACCTGGGCAAGGCGACGTCACGAAAGCAGCTCCAGCACGACTCGGAGGAATCCGGTGAGTCAGAGGGCCGTGTTTTTGCATCAGTGAAACATAAAAGGGAAAATTTTTCTGCAATTTAGGTGCTCATCTCTTGGCAAAAGTGGGTGTCTTTCAGATCTATACTGATGTGATCGAACAAATTGCCTTGCGTGACTTGTCTGTGCCAGTAGCACACAAGGACACTGAGAAAAGTTTACTATTCAGATGCATTCAAAATTGTATCTATATCCAGTTCTACAGTTTTGGTGTACCTCCACAGATTAAAAAGTAGTTTCTCTGCATTAAGAATTAATACTCTTTGTTTACACACATGCACACTGCAACATACATTGCGGTATAAATTGTGCATGAAAAATACATTTAACATTTTCAGTATTCAGTTTCTAATATATATTGTCTGCAGTATTTAATTTATTCCAATTGCAGTGCTCGTTGTAAGCAAGTAAATACCCTTACCACTTAATCATCTAGTAATGTTAGCATCGCTTGTTTGTTTGCATGTTTCTGCACAAATAAACACCGTCGCGCTGTTAATTAAAGAAATCCCTGTTCGCCCACAGAAGGTAGATGCCTGGATTAAATCAGATTTACGAGTCAATCGTCAGTAATAATGAATGTTTAACTTGATCAGACACTGATTTGAGTGAATAGTTGCTCATGGTCGCAGCACATGTTAATCTACACATCTGCTGTTGCTTTTCTGTGGCGATCTCCTTTTTTACTTTCTGTGCTACTACTGCAAAGGCGATAGTTTGTCATTCGCAATCCATGCTTCTGTTGCTTTCCAGTGATGCTCACAGAGGAATTACAGTTTTATGTGTTACGCAGGAGGTGAAGAGGATGACGAAGAGGGGGACGTTGATGAAGACGACGGCGTCGAAGCCAAAGAGCAGGACGATGAAGACGGAGACGAGGAGAGAAGCGCGGAAAGCGATGACGAAAGCGGCGGTCGGATGAAGACGCTGGTGATGCAAATGAAGGGGACTGATATTGCCTTTCCCACGGGGGCTGACCTCTTCAAGTTAACCCAGGGGATGGATGATCTCGGAGAGAGTGAGGAGGAGGAGGAGGAGGAGGAAGGGATGGGGGAATCTGAGGAAGAGGACGGAGACAGTGAGGAGGATGAAGATGGGAGCGAAGAAGATGACGAAGAGGAGGAGGAGATGAAAGATGACGATGATGGCGCCGTGCTGACATTTTCAAAAGAAAAAGTCAGCGATGAGGTGGAAAAGGGGATGGCTGTAAAAAGTCAACTCGGTGTGTATTTTAATTAAACAAAAAAAAAAAAAAAAGCTTAATTTTTTAGTCTAAGAAGCATGACCAGAACTACTGCCCATTACTGTGGGGTGATGATTCTTAGAACTGATAATCAATCTCTCTCTCACAGCTCTCTGGGACCAGCTGCTTGAAGGACGAATCAAACTGCAAAAAGCTCTGCTGACAGCCAATCAGCTTCCCCAGCCACTTGCCTTCCCAGAGTTCAAGAGGAGGGGCGGGCCAGAGTTTGCAGGAGCATTAAAGAATAGTGAGTGTGTCCTTCCTTGTCTCTAAAGACTGTAAATATCTTTTTCTCTGACCTGCATTTCTGTGCATCCTATGAATTTCTCAATGGCTTCAATCACCAAGCAAATATACCTACTCTGGGGGTTTGACCTAATGCAAAGCTTTACAATTTCTTTTTAGGTCACTTTTGGTAGTCTTCCATCCTATTCCATTCACAGAGGAAAATGCACTTGGCCTGGACTTGGCCTAATTGATAAGAAGGGAATGATATGTGAATGAATGTCTGGTAGAGATGTGGCTGTTTGTGTGTGATGGACAGGTTGAAACTAGGCCAGAGCGCTTGGTGTCTCAGGTGTGCTGCTTCTTCCCCTGATACCGCGCAGTAACAGGAACGGGGGAGTATTTATAGTGGCCAATCAGGGTGAGACTACTTCCTTGGGACTGAAATCCATGCCGATTAATGCAGCCAAGCAGAGTTTTTATTCAATTCCTTTGAAGCAAACTAAGGGATCAGTGGCACATTGTGAAACAGGTAGCTTGAATTAAATCCACAGGTGAGGGTTATGCATTTTGAAGGAAATTAAGTTGGTGGTTGTGTGTGTGACTGCGTTTTGGTAAGTGAGGGTCGTGTAGTTGAGGAGTTTGACTTTTACATTTCTGAATAGAACAGAATTTATATACAAGTTGTTTGGCATTCATGGCTGAAATGCACCCAGGTCTGGTTGTAATTTGGCCAATATAATTTGGGACATTATGGACATTGATGTTTAGGAATACGTTTGCTGATGAGTAGTGAGGACAAAATGTGTTTTATGTTTAGTATATTCCACATGCCCTCAGACCAAAGTCCCTGTGGTAACACCATGACACACCGTAGGCATGAAATTAATTAGAAACAAAGGCTGGACATAATTAATTAGGCTGGAATTTCTTCCTCCCTTTTTTAATCTCTGTCAAATATTATAATGCGGCACATTTGTTTGGAGAATTACTTGCTCTGAAAATTATTCCTGTCAAGACAGATGAATGGCAAAGTGAAATTGTGCTTGGAATTATAATCTGTATTCTTATGTCAAGTATAAGCATGGGTAGCAGCGACACTGCCAGAGCTAGCTTGTTGGCCTTGTGTCCTTTGTTGTTTTCTGCAGTTACTCAAACAAGCCACTCGGCGTCACTGTTTGACATGGCCCAGACAGGTCATCTAACCCAAAAGAAAAAGAAAAAAAAATGACGTACATTTAATGTGTTCGGCTTGTTATTGTATATATCAGTATTGTACCCGTGAAGCTGCGGATGAGCAGGCAGACAGAGTCCTCAAGTTGAAATGCATGTGATTTGCGCAGTTTGTTTTGCGCCGTCGTGATTGTTTATTGAAATTACAAGCTGTCTAAGGGAAGAGTGCTCTTGCCGGGGCACTCTGCGATCACATCTGCGATCACATCTGCATGTATACGCTTTCCGGGTGCTGATTAATTGTGAAGTGGCCCTGGAAAAGCTCAGTGAAGACCACTCGGGTGGTTGTTTGGTTTGATAAAAACACAACAGCCTGGAGAGCCTTGATTTGTTTTTGTTGTTTTGCGTCTGGGTGAGGTGAGTCAAGAGGCTGAGGGTTTGTGGGGGGGGGGGCCTGATAGAGTAAATTGATCAGTAATATTCCCTTTTGCTGGCGAAGGGCGGTCAGCTTCATCAGTAATGCGCCGCGCGTTCCTGACCGCGGGGCCTTATCGGCGACGCTCCAATCAGGGCTCCTGCCTCCTTTAGACCTTTCCTTCTCCGCAAAGAGAGCGCGCGCGTTCTTTTACGGGGTTAGACGCGTCATTCCTCCGCGCCCCGCCCCGCCGCGCCGCGCGCCGCCGGTTCGGGGGCTCAAAGCCCCGTCCCTCCTTTGCGCGCCTCTCTCCTCCTCTCCCTGTTCCTCCTCTCTCCTCCTCTCCCTGTTCCTCCTCCCTCCTCCTCTCCCTGTTCCTCCTCTCTGTCCCGCTCTTTTGTTTTTGAGATACCGTGGCTCTCCTCTGCGCTGCAGCGGCTGCGTCCTAAAGTGGCCAGTTCTGCTGGGTGATTTACTGCGGAATTGCTTGTAAATTGAAGTCGAAAATGTTTTGCAGACCTGGCAGCTTTCAAGTCCGGCTCCCATTTGTCACCCAGCATTTCCTTTTGTGTATAGTACAGGAATTAATTAGGCTGCTCACTGCAGTCCGCAACTGTCATTTATGTGAGATGAAAGGTCCGGGAGAAAAGCTGAGTTGAAGTTGAATATTTTACCCAGTGTTTTATTTGCCTTCCTTTTGTGTCCGTTTGTTCTAGTTTAGTTGCAGTGAGAGTATATTTCTGCCAGCTGTGATGTTTGGCCACCTCAAAATGAAGAAAATTCTTAAAAATGCTTAAAAAAAAAGAAAAAAAAAAAGCTTTTGGCACACAGTCCTCATTCTGAAGCTGGAAGTAGCACGTTGTCACGGCACAGGAAGGAAGGTCCGGTTTGATTTCATTTTAATGAAGCGGTCGTGGAAATCGGCCCCTGGTTTTGCTGGCTTACATTGAAAGGCTTTCAGAAACGAGCGTGTTTATTCTAACCGTCTGCGGTTGGTGAACAGTGGAAACGCAACGACATCATCCCACGTGAGTGTTTGCTGTATGCGCGGCCATCAGCTGGAGGCTCGCTCATCCCAATCCCATCATGGGAGTCCTGCATATGCACTAGTGCCATAGTAAATGGGCTCACACTTTATCTCCTGCCCAGACTGAAATGACCGTCTGGACCACGACTGCGGTCCGAAAGCCGTTAATTTCCAAACAAGTAGATTCCGCACTACCTCCAACTCCCATGGGCATGCAGGTCTCTCCCTAACTTCCTTATGTCTTTAAGCGCACAGCTTGTGGGCATGCAGGTCTCTCCCATGCCTCCTTATGTCTTTAAGCGCACAGCTTGTGGGCATGCAGGTCTCTCCCATGCCTCCTTATGTCTTTAAGCGCACAGCTTGTGGGCATGCAGGTCTCTCCCATGCCTCCTTATGTCTTTAAGCGCACAGCTTGTGGGCATGCTGGTCTCTCCCATACCTCCTTATGTCTTTAAGCGCGCAGCTTGTGGGCATGCTGGTCTCTCCCTGACCTCTTTATGTCTTTAAGCGCACAGCTTGTGGGCATGCAGGTCTCTCCCATACCTCCTTATGTCTTTAAGCGCGCAGCTTGTGGGCATGCAGGTCTCTCCCATACCTCCTTATGTCTTTAAGCGCGCAGCTTGTGGGCATGCTGGTCTCTCCCATACCTCCTTATGTCTTTAAGCGCACAGCCTGTGGGCATGCTGGTCTCTCCATTACCTCCTTATGTCTTTAAGCGCACAGCTTGTGGGCATGCAGGTCTCTCCCATACCTCCTTATGTCTTTAAGCGCGCAGCTTGTGGGCATGCTGGTCTCTCCCATACCTCCTTATGTCTTTAAGCGCACAGCCTGTGGGCATGCTGGTCTCTCCCATACCTCCTTATGTCTTTAAGCGCACAGCTTGTGGGCATGCTGGTCTCTCCCATGCCTCCTTATGTCTTTAAGCGCACAGCCTGTGGGCATGCTGGTCTCTCCCATACCTCCTTATGTCTTTAAGCGCACAGCTTGTGGGCATGCTGGTCTCTCCCATACCTCCTTATGTCTTTAAGCGCACAGCTTGTGGGCATGCTGGTCTCTCCCATACCTCCTTATGTCTTTAAGCGCGCAGCCTGTGGGCATGCTGGTCTCTCCCATACCTCCTTATGTCTTTAAGCGCACAGCTTGTGGGCATGCTGGTCTCTCCCATACCTCCTTATGTCTTTAAGCGCACAGCTTGTGGGCATGCTGGTCTCTCCCATACCTCCTTATGTCTTTAAGCGCACAGCCTGTGGGCATGCTGGTCTCTCCCATGCCTCCTTATGTCTTTAAGCGCACAGCCTGTGGGCATGCAGGTCTCTCCCATACCTCCTTATGTCTTTAAGCGCACAGCTTGTGGGCATGCTGGTCTCTCCCCTACCTCCTTTTGTCTTTAAGCGCACAGCTTGTGGGCATGCAGGTCTCTCCCTAACTTCCTTTTGTCTTTAAGCGCACAGCTTGTGGGCATGCAGGTCTCTCCCTAACTTCCTTATGTCTTTAAGCGCGCAGCTTGTGGGCATGCTGGTCTCTCCCATACCTCCTTATGTCTTTAAGCGCGCAGCTTGTGGGCATGCAGGTCTCTCCCATACCTCCTTATGTCTTTAAGCGCGCAGCTTGTGGGCATGCTGGTCTCTCCCATACCTCCTTATGTCTTTAAGCGCGCAGCTTGTGGGCATGCTGGTCTCTCCCATACCTCCTTATGTCTTTAAGCGCACAGCTTGTGGGCATGCTGGTCTCTCCCATACCTCCTTATGTCTTTAAGCGCACAGCTTGTCTGCTCCGTCTAATGCGGCGACAGAAAATGTCCAGAAAAAACACCTGGAACCTGAACTCTAAAAGCCAGGCTGATTCCAGCTGTACAGGGGGAAGGGCTTTTAGGATCAGTTAACAGTGAATGAAATGGGAATCAATCAATGGCTCGGACGGAACCCGAGGCTATCTGAGCGCTATGGTCGCTATGCTCAGTGCGAGTGTGTGAACAGGGGCCTCCTTGCTGCGGGGGTTGATTGAACAGAATTGTAGGAAGGGAACTGGGTTTTTTATTTTTATTATTATTATTTTTTTAGGTGGAACTGTGTCTTGGGAGTAGCTCACCCCTGAAGTATATAGGCTGGGAAATACAGGAACATCCTGTGCTAAATGGAAGAATGAGTTTACTCCAGCAGTCTGCTGATATTGTACAATTTTTTTTATGTATATTTGTATGTAAATGTGTGTGTGTGTGTGCGTGTGTGTGTGCGCGTGCGCGTGCGTGTGCGTGTGCGTGTGTGTGTGTGTGCATGTGTGTGTGCGCGTGCGTGTGCGTGTGTGTGTGCGTGTGTGTGCGCGTGTGTGTGCGTGTGTGTGTGTGCGCGCGTGCGTGTGCGCGTGCACATTGCTGTTTGTTACATTGCCGGATGTGAGGGTTGCTGATCTCTCTGGTGGATAGTCTGGTCTCCATACAGCATGGTTTATGGCACATCTGCAAGCCCAGCTGTGCCTGTCTGAGGCGTGGGGCGTCTGTGCAGCAGCGGAAGGTCCTCCTCCGGCGGTCTGCCTCCGGGGTCATCGGTGGCCGAGGTTCGCCGTGAGACCCTCCCCCCCCCCCCCCCCCCCCCCAAGCTCAGCGGTGTAATGTTAGGGATCACACTGCTGTTTGGGCTTGATAATTTGGGCCCTCGTTTTGCTCGTCTGTATTTTGTCACCATGGGCCTGGAAGTCTGCCAGCAGCACAATAATCCTTTGTGTGTGTGTGTGTGTGTGTGTGTGTGTGTGTGTGTGTGTGTGTGTGTGTGTGTGTGTGTGTGTGTGTGTGTGTGTGTGTGTGTGTGTGTGTGTGTGTGTGTGTGTGTGTGTGTGTGTGTGTGTGTGTGTGTGTGTGTGTGTGTTTGTGTGTGTGTGTGTGTGTGTATGTATGTGTTTTATTTATTTATTTATTTTTCCTTTTCATAATCAACAGCCGCACGTAATAGGATTCCTCCGGCCACAGGCAATTAATGGCGTTTGTCGTCCTCCCCCCCCCCCCATCCCTTCTTTCCCCGAACGCTTGTGAGCTGATCTTGAGACTGCCAGTGACTGGCCTCTCCTCATTTGCATATTTATTGCAGTGGAAAGAAATACGGCGAATGACTGATGTGGAGCCCGTCTCCTGAATTCTAAATAGAACATTATTGTGTGTGGGGGGGGGGGGGTATGAAGGTGTGGAGGGGATGGTGTACCAGTGTAGTTGATTAAAGTTGGACACAGCAAGATCAGTAATGTGTCCCCCTTTATATATATACACTACTCACAAAAAGTTAGGGATATTTGGCTTTCGGGTGAAATTTATGGAAAATGTAAGTTCACGCTACAGTGATATTATACGTATCATGAAAGTAGGGCATTTAAGTAGAAGCATGCAATGGTGATTTCCTCATCTCAAACAATTTATTGAAACAAAAGCCAACAACAGTGGTGGGTATACCACAACAAAAATGTCAATGTCTCAATAACTTGTCATGTGCCCTTGAGCATCAATTACAGCTTGACAACGACGTCTCATGCTGTTCACAAGTCGACTTATTGTCTGCTGAGGCATGGCATCCCACTCTTCTTGAAGGGCGGCCCTCAGGTCATTGAGGTTCTGGGGTACAGAGTTACGAGCCTCTACACGGTGAGTCAGCTGATCCCATAGGTTTTCTATGGGATTCAGGTCTGGAGAAAGTGCAGGCCACTCCATTTGAGGTACCCCAGTCTCCAGCAGCCTTTCCCTAATGATGCGACCTCGATGAGCTGGAGCATTGTCGTCCATGAAGATGAAATTAGGCCTGTGTTGTTCATGCAGGGGCACAATGACTGGATTAATGATGTTATTCAGGTAGTATGGGCTTGTCACTGTACCATTCACAAAGTGTAGGGCAGTTCTGTATTGACTAGACACACCTGCCCACACTGTAACACCGCCACCACCAAAGGGTCGTCTGGTGACAACAGTGGCTGATGCATAGCGCTCTCCTTGACGTCTCCAACATCGTTGGCGGCCATCATTTCTGCTCAACGTGAATCGACTTTCATCAGAGAACAGCACTGAGGCCCACTGGTCCCTCGTCCAGCGTAAATGCTCCCTGGCCCATGCAAGACGATGACGCCTGTGCCTGGTGGTGTGGTCAGGTACCCTTGCAGGTCGTCTAGCACGCAGACCACGCTGATGTAAACGGTTTCGAATGGTCTGACGTGACACTTGGGTGCCTCTCACCTCCCTTAAATGTGCCTGGAGTTGAGTGGCATTCATCATCCGGTTCCGCAGGGCACTGTTCACAATGAAGCGGTCATCAGTGTGGGATGTGGCCAAAGGACGTCCACTTCTATGCCTTTCTGTGACTCTTCCAGTCTCTCTGTATCTCTGTTGCAACCTGCTGATGACACTCTGTGACACTCTAAGCTCAGTGGCCACTTCCCTCTGAGAACATCCTGTTTGAAGCCTCGCAATGGCGAGGTACTGTTGATCAATTGTTAGGTGTCGTCTTGGTCTCATGATGTCAAAATGTGAACAGCATGATGAAGAGGACTGTTTAAATACCAATTCTAATTGAACCAGGAAATTTATTGGTCGATTCATGGATCAAACACCTGTAAATTAATTTCACCTGTAAAGGTTATAGTGCATTTTAGGTTCATCCTGAAATTTCACCCGAAAGCCGAATATCCCTAACTTTTTGTGAGTAGTGTATATATACATACAGATCCTTTACAAAAAAATTAGAATATCATGGAAAAGTTGTTTTTTTTCCATAATTCCATTCAAAAAGTGAAACTTTCATAGATTATAGATTCATTACACACAAAGTGAAATATTTCTAGCCTTTATTTGTTTCATTTTTCATAATTTTGGCTTACAGCTCCAGAAAACCCCCAAAGTATTTCAAGAAATTAGAATAGTGTGTCGAAAATCAGCATTTACTTCAGTTATTTCAGAGAATGAGTGGAGTGGCTTGACTCGAGGAATCCGACAGTTGTAGCCCATGTCCCGGATACGTCTGTACGTGGTGGTTTTTGAAGCACTGACTCCCTCTGCATCTCTGCCAAATTTTGGAATCGTCTTTGCTTGACAATCCGCTGAAGCCTACGGTCAACTCTTTTGCTTGTGCACCTTCTCCTGCCACATTTTTCCCTTCCACTAAACTTTCTATTGATATGCTTGGACACTGCACTCTGTGAACAGCCAGCCTCCTTAGCGATTACCTTTTGTGGCTTACCCATCTTCTGGAGGGTGTCAATGATGGTCTTCTGGCCAATTGTCAAGTCTGCAGTCTTCCCCATACTGAACCAAACCGAGATAAACTTTGCAGGTGCTTTGAGTAAATTAGATGATAGTGTGACACTCAGTCTTTTTCATGATATTCTAATTTTTTGGAAAGGATCTGTATATATATACAGTGCCCTCCACTATTATTGCCACCCCTGGTAAAGATGAGTAAAAAGGGTTATACAAAATTCACCGTTTGGTGAATTAGCTTAATATCACACTGAAAAACTGAGACCACCATTAATTGAAGTAAATTTATTATGAGAAAAAAAAAAATCCCTCAAGAAATAATTATTTTTAACAAATCCACATGTGCCACAATTATTGGCACCCCTCCATTTATATATAGAATAAAGTAATAATTTTTTTAAATATTTGGTCGCATATCCTTTACATGCCATGACTTCCTGGTGTCTGTGACCCAACAACATCAAAAGACTCTTGATATCTTATTTTCTGGTACTCTTACAAGCGATACTATAACGTCTCTGCATTTGAATGGATCGCTATGGGAATTGCGGGGTGGGACTCGATTTAGCTGTAAATTACACTGGAACAGTATGGAACACATGGTTGGCTAAATGGATCTAAGTCAGCAAGGGTCTGACGTATCAAACAAGCCTTAAACCATCACTCTGCTGCCAGAAATACAGTAGATATGGATGGATAACTTGAAGGGTTTCTTCTCCTGACTTATTTTTCTATACAGTTCAATAGGAACATTTGACAGGAGAAACAACCCTTAAAGTGATCCATCCATATCTACTGCATATCTGGCAGCAGAGTGATGGTTTGAGGCTTGTTTGATACCTCAGACCCTTGATGACTTACAGCCATTTTACCAACCATGTATTGCATACTGTTCCAGCATAATTTACAGCTAAATCTAGTCCCACCTCCCAATTCCCATTGAGATCCATTCAAATGCAGAGACGTTATAGTATCGCTTGTAAGAGTACCAGGCAATAAGATATCGAGAATCTTTTGATGTTGTTCGGTCACAGACACCAGGAAGTCATGGCATGCGAAGGATATGCAACCTAATATTAAAAATTATTACTTTATTGGGATGGCGGGTATGCTATCCGCCAAGTTACGGCTACTGCGGCCTAATGGTCAGAGTTGCTGTCTCTGACACAGAGGATTGTGGGTTCGAGCCCAGCAGGGCACATGCTTATTTTCCACAAAACAGTGTGCAACTGTTAAGTACTTTTCATTTATTACACTGTTATTATTTTCACATTAACACATTAACGTATTTTTATTGCAAAGGCAAAAGAGGTTTCCAATATTAACTGTTCAATGTTTCACTTGTATTTCACTTGTACTATATCACACCCTCCCCAAACCCTCGCTCTTGTCTGGTTTGGGGAGGGTGTTACGCTCTGCTCTTGCGGTCATGACTGACTGAAGTCCGAATCTCAACATACCACAACATTTCTTTATCCATTAATTTCTTCACTTCAGCTCTGTTCACTTTATCCTTTTCACACATAACACAATGTCACCATAAAATGAACTACTAGGAAAATTAAGAATTTATGATAATACATTAAGAATCGACGATAGCCTATTATAAGCTACAATCCCTTAAGACATCGGATTTATAAACCTCCAATTCCCCAAACATATCTCGTTCATGGTTAGTCACTTTAAAAAAATTACTATAGCCTCCGAACATTGCTGTAGTCTACGCTACTCTGCAGACAATGTAGCTTACTGCAAACACTTTTAATTATAATAATAATAAGAAGAATAATCTCTGGTAAGCTACTTTCTTAGTAGTATCTATTGTTTTCTTTCTGGTTAGTGTCAAGCCTTAGTATTGCGAGAGACGTGGGTTCATACCTCGCCTGGTTGATATTAAAGTGTAATTTCATTTTGGACTCAAACAGTGTGCACATGTTCTGATTTTCTCATGCAAGAATGTTTTTTTATTACAAAGGCAAAGACACGTTTACAACATTAACTGTTCACTTGTAGCCTGTTAGTTAAACAATTCAGTCACTGGACACCACGACAGTAATGCAATGGGCTAGCTAACATTATGGGAACAGGCATCCCATGGCCATTTGTCAAGCAAAGAAAAAAGTTTCAACGCAGAATATCATCTGGTTAACATCGTGCTCTTGCATTAATGTAAAAAATAAATTCTATAAATAACTGTGCCATTGGCTACATGTTTTAATCTCACACAAATGCTGACAAAAATATTTGTCTGTGGGGAGCCTGCTGTCCTCTTCCGCTGCAGTCATCTCTGACTCTGGAAACCGAACCTTCAACGCTCGCCTCGGCCAACATTTCTTTATTATGTCTTCATTCATTTCTTCACTTCAGCTCTGTTCAGTTTATCCTTTTAACACAGAACACAACGTCACCATAAAATTAACTACTAGGAAAATTAAGAATTTACGATAATACATTAAGAATTGACGATAGCCTATTATAAGCTGCAATCCCTTAAGACATCGGATTTATAAACCTCCAATTCCCTAAACATATATGATTCATGGTTAGTCACTTTGAAAAAATTACTATAGCCTCCAAACATTGCTCTAGTCTACGGTACTCTGCAGACAATGTATCTTACTGCAAACACTTTTAATTATAATTATAATCAGAAGAATAATCTCTGGTAGGCTACTTTCTTAGTAGTATCTATTGTTTTCTTGCTGGCTAAGATTCCTGGGAAATATGCATTGTCCAATTAAGCTTGTTAGCCAACGTTAGTTTTGCCAGAGAAACGTCAGTCAGCTGCTAGTCAAGCTAGGCTACGACGAAGCGAATCAACTTGCCTTACATCCATTGCACTACAGAAAACTAAACAACCTAGCTACATGGTCCGGTACCAAAAGATTTCCCGCAGACAACGTTAGACTACACTTCCGGGAAAAAAAAACAAACCCGCAAAGGTATTATGCTGTGCTTATGAAGTTCGGCAGCTCGTAGCCCAGACATGGAAGCTTGGAGTTACGCATCCGACAAGCCAGTGTTGAATAGCCTAACGTTATTTCTATAGAATACTAATACGCCTATTTTACAACTATTTCCATATTTTAGGCTGTATGTATTTCTTTCAGATACAATGTGTTTGTGTCTAGCCTGTTGTGCATGCATGTCTCCATATAGACTTGGTTAATTAATTTACATGCTTCTTCATGATCCATAGTTCAGGTGGTGCTGTTAGACATTAAATACAGCTCATCTACAAACTCTTTTAATGTAATTGTGCTAATAGGAGAAATGTTATCATTCTCGTCAGTAGAGGGCGTTATGGTTACGCGAATGTCTGCATGCATTTATTTGCATGCATGTACTATTCTGTATGCATGTCTCTCTCAATGTCATTATCTTTATGCATTGTTCATAATTAGTTAGCTACCAAAAATAAGTGATATCTGAACAAAAACGTCTCCGACGTAAAAAAAAAAAAAGCCAAGTTACTCACACACAGCCTACAGATATATATATATATATATATATATATATATATATATATATATATATATATATATATATATATACACACATATACACACACACACACACACACACACACACACACAGACACACAGACACACACATACACACACACATACACACAGACGGGTGACAAATTAAAAGAAAAATCCCAACGGGGAGGGGATCCGGTGGCTCTGTTATGCTGTGGGGGGCATTTTCCTAGCATGATTTGAATCCACTTGTCCCCTTAGAGGGAAGGGTCACTGCAAATCAATACAAGGTTATTCTGAGTGATCACCTTTATCCTATGATAAAACATTTCTATCCTGATTGGAGTGGTGTCTTCCGGGATGACAATGCCCCCATCCACAGGGCAGGAGGGGTCACTGAATGGTTTGATGAGTATGAAAATGATGTGAATTATATGCTATAGCCTTCGCAGTCACTAGATCTCAATCCAATGGGAGATTTTGGACAGACGTGTTAGACAGCGCTCTCTACCACCATCATCAAAACACCAAATGAGGGAATTTATTTTGGAAGAATGGTGTTCCATTCCTCCTGTAGAGTTCCAGAGACTAGAATCTATGCTAGACTAGAGGTAGAATCTATGCCAAGGCGCATTGAAGCTGTTCTGGCGGCTCGTGGTGGCCCAACACCATACTAAGACACTGTTTGTTTTTCCTTTAATTTGTCACCCGTCTATGTGTGTCTGTGTGTGTGCGTATATAATGTGTGTCAACCGCTTCACCATCCTCTTTCTCTCTCTTACTTACAAGAAGGTAGCCTTTAGAATTGACGGAGTATTTTAATGAATGTTTTAATGAATACAAGAACTGGACTAGCAAAAGTGAAGCCAGGCATTTGCTTGCGATGATGTTTCAAGTGATGTGTTTAGGAGGATTAATTGCTGAGGAAGTGGAGAGGGTGAGAGAAGAGCTCAATGACATGGTACGAATGAGTGGGATTGATTCAGGGCGTCACCCCAAGGCCACCCCCTTATTTTTAAATTGGACTTGGCTCTTCCGGCGCAGCTGGTAAGCTGAATCTGCAAGCTGGTATATGTAAGAGAGTTTGTGTAAATAAAATAGAGATATAGATATATAAGGGTATAGAGTTGATTTAGAGTTCATATAAGTAAGAGATCGGTTCGAGATTTTTATTGGAGGGACAAGCTGAAAACTGCTGACTCAAGTGGAGCGCACAGGTAGAAACTAGCTTGGCCAATCAGATCAATAGTTGCAAAGCAGCATCCATCCTTGACCACTCGGAGCTTATTTCTGAAGGACCAACACAAGGGGATCCTTGTCCTCTCCCAGCACTGCCCCCTGCTGGCATTCCTAGTTGCTGAACTGTGGGGCCTGTCCCAGGAGATGAGTCAGTGGTGAGGCTGGCACCATGTTTAAACCCTCCCAGTGTGAGAGCATAGCAGGCTCACAGTTGGAACACCTTTCCAGTTTGTGCTCAGACTCCTGTCTATTCTCCTGTAGGTCATACCCTACGAAGAGAAAGCACTTCTGTGCCATGGCTTCAAACTGTTGCGTTCTATGTAAGACTCTGGCAACATGTGAGGATCCCCATCCCACTGATTTGCTAAGTGCGTTTACAGTGGTGAATTACTGTGGGTACGGAGGGGTGGGAGTCGCTGGAGTATGCACACTCAGCTGGAGAACTGCTTCAGAAATGAGAAGCCAAGCCGGATTTGCCCAGCGCAGCAGATTGGCAGCTACATCAAATTATTCCCGCATTAAGGCCGCGGAGCGTAATCCGCCTCAGCCCCGCGCCCCTCCCCTAACGTGTAACTTTTGTCAACGTAAACGGCAGATTTCACGCCCTGCCATTAATCTGTCGGATTAGGGTTGCTGTTTGGAAGAATCACATTTTAATGAATTCCTCTCTCTCGTCTTTAACGGGGGTAAAAAAAAAAAAAATAGGGTTCCAGTTAGATGCAGGTGGGCCTTTCCTCAGCAGTGGTCCGTACTGAACCCCCAAACCAGTGACTCCCCCTTAGGGCTCCCAGCGAGCAGTGTTGAGCCCCAGCCAGCTTTCATGCTGACAAGAATGTATGTCTCTGTGCTGCCGCCATTACTACCCACTGAGGTGATTTCGTTGTGCAGCAAAATGAAGTCTGACAATCTATTGTGTACCTGTGAGCTGTTGCCTCTCCCTTTTTCACATCCTCTTTCTCTCCTTTTTCACTCCTTCAGTCTCTTCCATCCTGTCTGCGTCTTTCTTCTCGTTCTTCTCTCTCTCTCTCTCTCTCTCCCCCTCCCCCTCTTTCTGTTGGTTGCGCTGGGAGACGGTCTCTCATCTCCACGGAATGTGTGTGTTTCTGTGTGCTCTCTCTCAGGTCACAAAGCGCTGAAGGCCCTGCAGAGGTCCCTGGTGGAGCTGCAGGACCTGCTCCTGCACCAGACCCCGGACGGCAGGGCCATCGCGCAGGGCCAGGCCCCGGGGCACCACAGGTGAGCCGCTCTCCTCCCTCTCCCCACCAGGTTAATGAGGGTCCCGTGGAAAACTGTGTTTCTAATTAAGCACGTCTAATACACTGCTTCCCCTTACACATATAGCCACAGCGCACAGGCCTCGCTCAGATCCGCCCCCACTCAGATAAGACGCAATGCAGTTTCTGATGTCGGTGCCATCTTTTACGCTCTGGCCTGCAAAGTATTTTCCATGTTTACCGGAGTTGTTCAGGGTTACTGTGTGTCCAGAGTCGTGGCTCATTTTCCTGTTAACAGTAGCGCTGTAGCAGACATGGTGGTATGAGGTGACGAGCAGTTCTGATATTGTGGGTTTCTTTCTCTCCCCAAACCCTTTCAGACAAAGACTGTATCAGATTGATACCTACGTCTTTTCATTCAGATAATATTTGGCCCAAATAAAAAAACCGGAACGGTGTACTGTTTATAGAGATTCTCTTGATTTCAAAGTGCTTCACGTTGACGGGGGCAAGTTCACCTCAACCACATCAGTGTTTGCCATGAATATATTGTAATGTTTACATTTATTTTTGAATATGCTCCACAGTTATTGTATTGTTTAACCCATTTAGGACATAAGTCGACAAAAATACAAATGTTCTAAAGTGGCCTTGGCTACTTAGGTCGCCCACAGCCATCTTTACACTGCTATACCGGTGAAGAATTCCATATTTGTGCCGGAAATAATTGATACAAAGTAACTCACGCAGACAGCTCATTGTTACATTTTTAATATATCTATACAAACGACTAGTATTTATATTTACTGTTATTTTTACATATCTACACAAATGACCAGAGATTGTGTTTATTGTTTAATTTTACATCTATACATCTATAGATATGTAACGAGCTGATTTTTATGGAAAACTGCTTTCACTCTTATAAATCACAAATGTAAGAGTCCTCTTAACCAAACTGAAAAGCAGTGAAAATAAATGAGTTATATTACCAGCAAAATTGTTTGACTTTGTTCTAATAGTGTTTTTATAACCGAACCAGCAGGTGGATGTTTAAAAGTAACTGCGGGTATGGGCATAACCTATATCTCTGTCTTCTTTTCCTCATTAACCCCTTTGCGCAGATGGCAAATTTGGTCAATTCTCACCTGTTTAGGGGGTGCTGTGTTTAAGGCTTTATAACTCTAGATGTGAGGATCACAGAAACCTGGTCAACGGCTTAAATGAAACAAGACCATTTACAATACAAACTTAGATTTGTTTATTTTCATAAATTAAGTCAAAATAAAGTGGCACAAATGCAAAAGAAACTTTGGAAAAATGCCACAAAAAAAAAAAAAAAAAGAAGGTTTTTCTTTAGTTTGCAATGAAATACTGAGTTAAATATGCGAAACAGGTAAATCTATACATTTTCTGGATCATAAACTCCGGCACTCTAGTACATATCAGCACACAGTAAATTGGAATGAGTATTTTCCATGCCTTAAGTGACAAGTATAGCCTATATTATGAACGATAATATTCCACCACCAGGAAAATGCTGCCAAATGTTCTAGCTTCAATTAAATTTGCTACATCAAACATAAAACATGAGCAATGAATGCCTACACTACAGTGTGAAATGCACTCAATATGTGAAAATAACCATAGCTAACATAGCCTACTGGACAAGACAGTGATTGAGTGGAAAAACAAAACATATGTAGCCAGCGAGAAGAACCGCATATTACAAGCAGTACTTTTTTCATATCGAGGACTAAGAACTCCCGCCAGCGAGTTTTCTTTAGCTGTATGCGTCATAGTACATTGACTATATTAAAAATTCTGTTACGATGGGCTGTAATTTATTGTTCAAAACATCTAAGAAAATATGGCAAACAACGTTGAGAAGGATATACTGTCCTCTATCAGATAAAACAGTTGTGAATAAAACCGGAATTATGTGAAATATTCCAGAGCTGCAGGTAGGACATATGAGGTTCGGCACGCAGATGTTCCGGATAGTGTACTAATGTGATAAACTGGTGTGTATTTCTCAAACAGATTGTCCAAGACAATAAATGACCACTGAATTTTGAAAGGAACATCTCTGTGTAAAACCAATGGTAGGATTGTATATTTTATTAGTAGCAGATATTGATAGTAAAATGACGTGGTATAATGACACAATTTCACAATGTTTATTTTGCATTTGAGTTTTTGGCATACGATCAGGCTATTGTTGGGTTTATCTTGTTGCTATGACGGAATTCTAATTTTATATGATGAATAAATATATTTATGAACTCACACATAGATACTATTGTCCACTATGTCAGGTATGGGTAGGTATTGTTGCAGGTGAGACTGGGTGGGGGGTTGCTTGTTAAATAGACTTGCTAAGGGAAAATAGTGACACTTAGAAACTCTGTATTCGGCAGTGGTCACAAATTGTGTACCAATAAAGATAAAACACAAAGCTTGTTTCCACTCATAGTTTGGCTGCAGGAGCAACGAATGCCTCAGTTGAGCAAAATCTTGGCGCCGTTGTCCTGGTCACTAGGCATTTGCGCGAAGGGGTTAACAAATAATTATTTTCAATAGGTAGAATAATGTGTTTTATTAGAGGTTTGCACATTGACTGGATCAATCTAAAAAGTTAGAATGTTTGCAGCCATATTAGCTTGGCACTGCAGGTACTCATGTTCTGGAACACTGGCATTGAATGAGTTAAAAGCAGGCCAAAATGTTTATATTTGCATAAATACCAAAATATGTGGCACATTAGTTTGTTAAAAAATTTATATTTACTTCAGAATTGTTATTTTGTTAAAACCAGTTATTGATTTGGTCAAAATGTTAACGTTTGCATCACCTATGTTTAACCTTAAAACATGTTTAGACACATTTTTAAGTCATTGAAGTATGTTTTAATACTGTTTTAAGAATTTCAACTTCTTTCAACAATTGTCAAGATAGTAGCTGCCTGTAACTCCCCGTGTCTTTCATGGCAGTGAGGATGAAGAAGTGAACAGCGATCAGGAGGAAGGGGAGGATCTGGAGGAGGAGGCGAAAAGGCCACCCAAACGCAAGCTGCAAATGTCGGAGTACCCCGAATTCATGGCCAAACGCTTCGCTGCCTTCCAACCGTACCGTGACGCCACTCTGCAGAAATGGCACGACAAGACCCGTCTGTCCATGGGGAAAATGGGCAAGGTACAGCCCAGCCATCTATACCACCTCTCTAACCTACACCACCTCTCTAACCTACACCAGGTCTCTAACCGATACCATCTCTCTAACCTACACCAGGTCTCTAACCGATACCATCTCTCTAACCTACACCAGGTCTCTAACCGATACCATCTCTCTAACCTACACCAGGTCTCTAACCTACACCATCTCTCTAACCTACACCAGGTCTCTAACCTACACCAGGTCTCTAACCGATACCATCTCTCTAACCTACACCATCTCTCTAACCTACACCAGGTCTCTAACCGATACCATCTCTCTAACCTACACCATCTCTCTAACCTACACCAGGTCTCTAACCTACACCAGGTCTCTACCCGATACCATCTCTCTAACCTACACCATCTCTCTAACCTACACCAGGTCTCTAACCTACACCATCTCTCTAACCTACACCACCTCTCTAACCTACACCAGGTCTCTAACCGATACCATCTCTCTAACCTACACCATCTCTCTAACCTACACCAGGTCTCTAACCGATACCATCTCTCTAACCTACACCAGGTCTCTAACCGATACCATCTCTCTAACCTACACCAGGTCTCTAACCTACACCATCTCTCTAACCTACACCAGGTCTCTAACCGATACCATCTCTCTAACCTACACCATCTCTCTAACCTACACCATCTCTCTAACCTACACCAGGTCTCTAACCTACACCACCTCTCTAACCTACACCATCTCTCTAACCTACACCATCTCTCTAACCTACACCAGGTCTCTAACCTACACCACCCCTCTAACCTACACCAGGTCTCTAACCGATACCATCTCTCTAACCTACACCAGGTCTCTAACCTACACCACCTCTCTAACCTACACCCGGTCTCTAACCGATACCATCTCTCTAACCTACGCCAGGTCTCTAACCGATACCATCTCTCTAACCTACACTAGGAGACTGATTTACTAAGACCTTTAGCATGTGCAAAATCTTTTAGCGCACTTAAAACTAATAACACAACTGATGATTGGTGCAAAACAAATGCCATGACCAATCATTGGTCGTGTTATTGGCTTTGCGTGTGCTATAAGGATTTGTTTTAAATAAAATAAAAAAAATAATAAAAATCACCACAGTGAGTTGCTTTTGGGTCGTCTTCTGTTTTAATCTGCCCATTGTTAGATATGCTCTTCCTGTGCCCTTGTGTGGACTTAGTGGATCCCCTTGTGTTGGTTCTTCAGCAATAAGCTCTGAGTGGTCAAGAATGAATGCTGCTTTGCATCTATTGATCTGATTGGCCGAGCAAGTTTCCATCTGTGTGCTCCACTTGAGCCAGCAGTTTTCAGCTTGTCCCTCCAATAAAAATCTCTACCAGATCTCTTACTTGTATCAACTCTAAATCAACTCTATATCTTATGTACACGAGCTCTCTTGCATATACCAGCACCCAAATTTGCCTTCCCAGCTATGCTGGAAGAACAGACACGCCCCAACACCAGGGTACGTCTTCTGGAAGCGTGAATAGTGGCTGTTTTTTTCTTATTTTCAGGAAATGAAGGCTTTGTGATTTAAAGGCTTTGTCACTGCCTGCAAGCGTTCGGTAGCGCACAGCGTTTCTTTCAAAGTGCCACCGCACAGAGCTGAACCGACGGTCGACTCAGAAATATCAGTGGGGAGCACACAGCTGGAGGCTACCGCAAAATTTGCATCCAACAAGTCTCCCTGCTTAATTCCTCTTTGATCTCTTCTGTCCTGCAGATGGGATTGTCTGCTCTGTACACTTTTCTCTGAAAACACTTTTTTGTTTTTTTGCTGTGCGACTTGACTGAAGGCTCTGCCTTTCCCCGTCCCCTTCTCTTTAACTCGGACAGGCTCTAATGCCTGTTCTACAAGACTGAGGGTCTGTGCTACATCAACAGCTCGGATTCCCTAAGCTTAAACCCGCAGTGCCGGATGTGATTGCTGTGCGGGAACGTTATAACCCCAGGCTTGCTGGTGTGACAGGGGCCGTTGTTCTACCGCTTTTTCGTGTGCCTCAGAATTACACCAGGCAGTAGTTTTAATGACTGGATCATGAATGACTTGATCCGTATACCGTACATGATGCCATATTGTCATGACCAACACATGACTTTGACACCATCCTTCTTAATTATAAACTGTGCTTTCTTGCCGCCATCCAAATCTGTGCCTGTCATAAATTGTTTGTGCATTTTCCCAGGGCGTTGTTTTGTGTAGGTATGAGGTGGGCGATTGTGTGATTCTGGCGCAGGCTGTAGTGTGCATAGGCCTGAATGGCGGGGTGTGGGAGGGGAGTGAGCTCACGGCCCTCTCTGTACCCGCAGGGCTTCGCTGCTTTCGACAGGAACATCGTGACGCAGGTGGAGCAGGTGCTCACGGACCAGGAGAGGCTGCTCCGTCGCACCCGGACCAAGAGATCCGAGTACCGGGTCCTGGGCCGGGCTCAACCCACGGCATCCGACCCTACCGGAGCCATGGCAGAGGAGCAGGTGGGGCCATCACAGGGGAATCATGGGAAATGTATTTCCAGCGATGCAAACTGTGCATACATACAACTCAACCGTGTCGTGGGTGTACTAGAAGTTTGTACTGCCATACATACAGACGGGCACAAACTTATATCGGCATCTATAGTAATAGTCCTTGTAAACTATGTCGAGGAAACAATAGGCTTGTCGTCCTGACTAAAAATAGTTCCTCGGCCACTGCTTTTTCCTCCACATTGAAATGTGTGCAAGTAGCTTTTCTTAGCATGGACTTGTGTGATGACAAGTACACTTCAAAGCATACGTTATGAATGCGTATTGCGTCCTTCCGAGTATACAAGTACGCATTCAGGTGCACGCATTCCGAGTCCTAGAACAGAACCTTTTATGCTAGACGACCCCTAACCCCAACTCGCTCAGGATAGGGAGCAGTTAGCTGCAGTAGACCGCAACAAGCAGCGCTAGTGTAAACTTCAGCGTAGAGTCCCGTCAGGACGGGGGCTGGTCGCAGTGGGGCTGTCACTATCTGCGGTCTTTGAGTCAGATCCATGGCAGGACGCTAACGGGGGGGTATTAAGATGCAGCCACATTAACAAAGTTGCTCTGTATCTTAATTGAATCTACCCACAGAGTGCAGCCTCTGGATTGTATTAACCTGAAATATAGGCAGTGCTGTGGCAGGACATGGCCCCACTGATAAAACACTGGGTTATTCATCCCGCTCCCTAATCCTGCTGTAATCGCTTTCCGGGGATGTGTCTTTCACCATTTTGCGCGCGAGTCGTGAGGTTGAAACCAGGGGCGCTTGCCGATAGGCTAATATATTACAAACTGGTGATTTTCTAGCTGCGGTTCTCATTAGCATAAGCCCGGGCTTATGTTACCACCCCCTCCTCCCGAACACACACACACACACACACACACACACACACACACACACACACACACACACACACACACACACACACACACACACACACACACACACACACACACACACACACACACACACACACACACACACACACACACACACACACACACACACACACACACACACACACACACACACACACACACACACACACACACACACACACACACACACACACACACACACACACACACACACTGTGCTTGTGTCACATTATCCTAAACAGTGAGCTTGTATCTCTGTGGGATGTGGAGTGTGGGTCTTCACCAACAATGACCCCCCCAATGCTCTCTCCCTCCTTCTCTCACTCCTGTTCTATCACCTTCTTTCCCTCTCCCCCTTTTTATTTTAGGAAGAGGAGGTGGCGCTGAAGGCCAACGCGCATCTCAAAGACCTCGATGAAGAAATCTTTGACGACGACGATTTCTATCACCAGGTAAGCGAACCAGCAAAAGCGCTTTATCGGCGTGTCTGTAAAGCCGCCAATCCCAACTGTGCAATTTCTGCATTGCAGCGCTTACAAAACACTACGCTTCAATTATTATGATTTAAGCATGGAAAAATGGATAATTAAATAAAGAGATGGGTAACAAGGATAGCCAGGCTCTGCATTTAGTGCTTACGGTGGGCTAACTTATTGCCTACATGCACTATACAGGAGGGAGCCAGAGAAATGGAGTCCAGGTTCATTGATGAAGTGAATATGAATATGAATATTAATGTTGATCTATTTCTATACCTGGTGCCACATGTATAAACAGTGCTAAGCATAAAAATGCCCTCAGAAAGCCGCGTAAGCACGCAGAAACTCAGATGTATAAAATAACAGGTGCTGTAAGAATCTGCGTACCTCTGCGCGCGATGGACACCATACACGCGCAATGTTTGGAGTCAGTGTGATATTGTGACGCCGTGACCGAAAGGCAGAGGTAGAAAATCCAAAAAGTTTTTTCGGCAGATTTCTAACGTTCTCCTTGAGCATTCTTTTACGCGTTCTGTTACTCAGTTTTATACATGTATAAATTTGATGAGTGCTATCTATCCATCCACATGGATTTTACTAGATTTTATAGATATTTTATAAATATCAACTGCAGCTCAGCTTGATATCATCCCTTATACAACAAACCTCAACGGGTCCAAACCTTGTGGTGCTCAAAATGTTTACATTTGTAAAAATTAACAGCTCCATCAATGTCTCTTTCCAAATATAATGACATGGGTACTCACGAACATCCACAGACCTTGTTGCGCACGTTTTTTTCCGAAAATACTTTCTGCCGAAGTACGTCAACTGTCTATCCGTGCAAAGTCTCAACCGAAGCACTGCAGTATATTCTGGGGCTTAGTGTCAACACAGTGCGCCCAGTTCCTTTGCGGGCCACCGTTCTCCTCTCTGCGTCCCATTCAGGAAAGCACATTGCCTGCAGGGGGGATTGGAGGTGGGCATGGTGGGGGTTGGGGGAGGCGGGGGGGGGGCGGGCGAGCAAACGTCACCTACGAGTGGATGCTTATGCACCAATAATGCATGTAATTTAATGTGCATAACCTCGCACCGTGGGACAGCGCCGTGAGCCGCTGTTTGCATTCACAGAAACATTTCAGTCAGCAAGTCTGCGCGCGGACCATAAATCATGTCTCGCGGAGAGAGGGGTGGCCCCCGTGCCTGCTTCCACTCACACGGCCATCCATAAACGCTGCCTCTGTTTAGCGTTAGCAGAGCCTTCCCACGTCGCACCTGCGCAAAGCTACCGCTCGCAACCGCCACATCGGGCCCTGTGAGGGGCGCCGTTGTCTTGACGGCAGTGTTTCGTGAGGTTCCATGTCTTGAGACGGTGAAGACCACTAGCGCATCTGTACAGTCCGTACAGTGAAGCTACGCTTTATTTACACGTTTCTTTCCATCTCCTGTTTCCTCCCTCTTTCTCTCATTCTCTTTCTCTCTTTTCCTCCTCCTCTACTGCGATAGCAGTGGTTCTATCGCGGCATTGCTAGAACACCTATAAAACATGCAAAAACAACACACATTCGATAATATGTAACTTAATAATAAACTTAATAATTTTCTTATTATGAATTCAACTGAAAAATTACCTTGAAGTATAACCGTTTGAAATTATTCAAACATTTTTAAAAAACAGAATTCATAGAAATTACTTTTATTTATATAAAATGTTATTTTTTATCCCTCTTTCTGTCACTCTTCTCCCCCTGCTTTCCAGCTCAGTCTCTTTTGCCCTGGTCCCAGAACAGATGCTGGCTAACCCTGTGCAGGGAGGAGGGTTAATAAAGACATTAGTGGGGTTCATTTAAACTAAAGCGGAAGTGACCCAACTGCCTCCAAGCGGCAGATTTAAAGGCACACGCTGCTCGGTCCTGCCTCCTGCCCATCCCACTTCTGTCCCCGCCCCGCCCCTTCTCTGCAAGCTCCCTGGCGGAGGAGCGATCGGGTGAGGCGCTCGTTAGCGTCCTTGGAGAGCTCGGGGAGAGACGCGCTTCACCGCCCGCGCGTTCGCCGGGGGTTCGTCTCTCGCGCCCGCCGCTGTGCCCACCCCGCCGCCGCTCCGCTCTGGCGCGCGCCCCCTCAGCGCCCAGCATCTGCTGTGGCTCTCCAGGAGAGCGCTCACCCCGGCTTCCCGCCGCTTGCAAATATGGCGTGCGGTTGCCACGCTCCCCACTAATCACTTAGCTGCTGTTTGGCAAGCCTGCTGGTGCTCCACTGGCAGACATCTGCTGAGCCTGCGGGCATTCGCACCCGTGTTTCCCTCATCCTGTGATGCCATCCCCAATGTCCCCACCCCCTCCCTGTGATGCCATCCCCAATGTCCCCACCCCCTCCCTGTGATGCCATCCCCAATGTCCCCACCCCCTCCCTGTGATGCCATCTCCAATGTCCACACCCCGTCCCTGTGATGCCATCCCCAATGTCCACACCCCCTCCCTGTGATGCCATCCCCAATGTCCTCACCCCCTCCCTGTGATGCCATCCCCAATGTCCCCACCCCCTCCCTGTGATGCCATCTCCAATGTCCACACCCCGTCCCTGTGATGCCATCTCCAATGTCCACACCCCGTCCCTGTGATGCCATCCCCAATGTCCACACCCCCTCCCTGTGATGCCATCCCCAATGTCCCCACCCCCTCCCTGTGATCATCTCCAATGTCCACACCCCGTCCCTGTGATGCCATCCCCAATGTCCACACCCCTCCCTGTGATGCCATCTCCAATGTCCAGACCCCCTCCCTGTGATGCCATCTCCAATGTCCAGACCCCCTCCCTGTGATGCCATCTCCAATGTCCACACCCCCTCCCTGTGATTCCATCTCCAATGTCCACACCCCCTCCCTGTGATGCCATCCCCAATGTCCCCAACCCTGACAGGCAGCTAGGCTCCACCCTGACAGGCAGCTAGGCTCCACCCTGTCAGGCAGCTCGGCTCCACCCTGTCAGGCAGCTCGGCTCCACTCTGACAGGCAGCTAGGCTCCACCCTGACAGACTTTGCTGCAGCCATTTCTCTGACACTTTTTCAATGGTGCAGTGGCTGGAGATGACATCATGACAAAAGCTCTCATGCTGACCGTTACCTGTCCGCTGGCCTCAGGTGCTCATCTCGTAAGCTCTCCTGGCTTGAAAAGCGGATACAGGGCGCTGGTGGTGAGTGGTGCCCCCTCGCTGTAAAGTGGTGTACAGCTGTGTCACATCTTAAAAAAAAACAAAAAAAAAAAACCTGCCCTCTTATCCCTGTTTCTTCATCTCTCACTGTCCTTCTCTCTTTGACTTTTCTCTGCTGGGTGTGCAGGTTTCTCCGCTGCCTAACAGTTGCAAGTACAATAAGAGTACTGTCTTTTCTGCAAATGGCTTGAGAGTTGTGACAGAGTTTCAGTTGAAAATCTCAATGCTAGTACCCACCGTTGTCTCTGTAGCGGTTTGACAGCATATTGCTTTTTTCTTGACATGATATACAGTCAAGCCGGAAAGTGCACACCTTTTCACCTTCTCCATGTTTTATTACGTTACAGACTTATACTACAATAGATTGAGTTCATTTTTTGCCTCAAACATCTACACACAATAGCCAATAATGACGAAGTGAAAACAGGTTTTTAGAAAATATGCAATTTTATTTTACTGACAAAAATAGGTTATTTAGGGGTTACATATCTGTAAACACCCTTAGCCTAATACTTGGTTGCTGCACCTTTGGCAGCGATTACAGCTTCAAGGCGTCTTGGGAAAGAAGCTACGAGCTTGGCACACTTGTTTCTGGACATTTTTGCCCATTCCTCTTGGCATATCCTTGCAAGCTCCGTCAGGTTGGATGGGGAGCGTCGGTACACAGCCATTTTCTGCTCTTTCCACAGATGTTCAATTGGATTCAGGTCTGGGCTCTGGCTGGGCCACTCAAGGACATGCACAGACTTTCTCCGAAGCCACTCCTTTGTTCTCTTGGCTGTGTGCTTCGGGTCGTTGTCATGTTGGAAGGTAAACCTTCGCCCCAGTCTGAGGTCCAGAGCGCTCTGGAGCAGGTTTTCTTCAAGGATCTCAGTGTACTTAGCTGCATTCATCTTTCCCTCTATCAGGACTAGTCGCCCCGTTCCCGCTGCTGAAAAACATCCCCACATCATGATGCTGCCACCGCCATGCTTCACTGTAGGGATGGTATTAGCCAGGTGATGAGCGGTGCCTGGTTTCCTCCAGACGTGACGCTTGGTATTCAGGCCAAAAAGTTCAATTTTGGTTTCCTCAGACCAGAGAATCTTGATTCTCATGGTTTGAGAGTCCTCTAGGTGCCTTTTGGCAAACTCCAAGCGGGCTGTGATGTGCCTTTTACTAAGGAGGGGCTTCCGTCTGGCCACTCTACCATAAAGGCCTGATTGGTGGAGTGCTGCCTGGATGGTTGATCTTCTGAAAGGTTCTCCCATCTCCACAAGGATACGCTGGAGCTCTGTCAGAGTGGCCCTCGGGTTCCTGCTCACCTCCCTGGCCAAGGCCCGTCTTCCCCGATTGCTCAGTTTGGCCGGGCGGCCAGGTCTAGGAAGATTCTTGGTGGTTCCAAACTTCTTCCATTTACGAATGATGGTGGCCACTGGGCTCTTTGGGACCTGTAAAGCTCCAGATCTATGCTTTGACACAATCTTGTTTCTGAGGTCTGCAGATAATTCCTTTGACCCCATGGCTTGGAGTTTGCTCTGACATGCACTGTCAACTGTGGGACCTTATATAGGCAGGTGTTGGCAATCCCCAATCATGTCCAATCAATTGAATTTATCACAGGTGGACTCCAATTAAGTTGTAGAAACATCTCAAGCAGTATCAGTGGAAACAAAATGCACCTCAGCTCACTTTTGGGTGTCATATCAAAGGGTGTGCACAATTGTGTACATAGGATATTTTACATTTTGATTTTTAATAAATTAGCACAAATGTCTAAAAACCTGTTTTCACTTTGTCATTATGGGCTATTTTGTGTAGAATTTTGAGACAAAAAATGAACTCAATCTATTGTAGAATATGTCTGTAACGTAATAAAACGTGGAGAAGGTGAAAGGGGTGTGCAGACTTTCCGGCTTGTCTGTAGCTTAACTGGCATTCTTTTAGGTGAGGTGATATGTTGTATTCTTGGACAGTGGCCCCCTTCATTTTGAGTACTTGAATTTGTTAGTGTGGAATTTCAGAAGCGCCTGGGTTTCGTTTGGCTGGCTTGTGTGAGCGAGGGAGCGAGGGAGAGCAGTAAAACTTGGCTGTCTGGGAACCGGCAGCTTTACAGTCCTCTGGCCTGGAGCGCCCGTGTTTGCCGAGCGCGCCCCTCACCAGCTTTACCGCGCCGGCGATATGTGTAGCGGCGGATTTGGAGCTTACACCCGAGCCGACCGGGGTGACGGTGATGAAGTAGGGGAGATAAACTGACGGATCGGCTGCCAGCGAGATTTTGGGGATCGGCGAGATAAACAGGCCCCGCGCCAGAGTGCGCTGCGTTTGTGCTGATAATAAAGTTGACGTTCCCGGGGCGTGTTAGCGACTTCTGACTAGCAGGGGGGGGGGGGGGGGGCAACACCCCTCCCCCCCACACACACACACCGTGGCTCAGCGTGTTGATATAAGGGAGCGTGTTTGTAACCTGCCACACTGATGTGTTTGTAGATGTTGCTGGGTCACTGCTCACTAATCATTAGGCCAGCTGGTGTCAGGTAACGGTGGAGGGGGCCGGCCTCATTCAGAGTAATGGAGTGCAATTACAGGTCTGGGGTAGAGCCTGGAACTCGCATGCCTTTGCCACATGGAAATTTCAGCATCGCTCCAATTTATACAGAAGCAGCATGATGGTTACAGTAGTCCTGGAGCCAGACTCATGATGGCGCTGCCATAGCTAAGTGCCTACGGGCTCCGGGAGGTTTTGCACTTTTTTTTTTTTTTTTTTTTGCTTCCATAAAAACCCACTTCAAACTGCAATATTCACCCAAAAAGTGGTCAGAAATGCACATATAAAAATAAAATAAAACAAAATATATGATGGGGTAGTCTTGCCCTTGGAAGAAAAGCGAGGTAAGATTCGGCCAATAGGGAAAAACCCAACCCTTTGCTAACAACGCAGAGACCCAGCTCATAAGACCATCTGCAGAAGCTTTGGTAATTGCTAGCTCCCTATCCGCATGGCTAAGGTTCTGAGGGCTCGGCCCGCCTTACAGTCAGTCCCCCGGGAAAAGCGTGTAATGACTAGTATAAAAGAAGTCACATTCAAGTTTGTATTTCTGAATTTATTTTGCTCTGGAATGGTGCCGGCTTCACCGCAGTAAACGTCGGTGTACCCTGCTCTAATTTATTCAAACACAAGCGGATTCAGGCTCCGTCAGGCAGAACAGACGAAGCTCTATCATCGGCGGTCGTTTGATCCTCTACTTCAGTGGCTGGTCGCTGGTGACCTGATCTTCAGTGTGAGGGAGGAGCAGTGTAAGAGGAAGGGTTAGCCCCGCAGGGTTAGCCTCACAGAGTTAGCCCCGCGTCTGTTATTCACAGAGATGGACTTAAGAGAACAGACCTGTGAAGGGTGGACAGGTGTTCACAGGCACCACTGTCTTTCAGTGATACTGTCTGATCTCATTCCTGAATCGGCTGGTATGGGAGGGGCCGGTCCTCCATGTTGGCCTGCTTACACCCTCACTGGAAGAAGTGTGTATGTGGGTGGGAGGGCATGTGCAGCTACATACGTGTGTATGTGGATGTGTGCGTACCAGCATCATGTTTGTTTGCATCCGTGTGTGTGTATGTGTGTTTGTGTGCGTGCGTGCGTGTGCGTGTGTGTGCGTGTGAGAGAGAGAGAGAGTAATGGTGTGGGGGAGGGAGTGTCTCTTTGTCCCTCCCAAGGTGCCCTGTATATTCCAGCAGCTCTGCAGAATAGCGACTTCAGGGCACTTGGCAGCCTGGTGCGTCTCTCGTTGGCAGAATGTGGCTCCTGCCTCGTGGCTGGTGACCCCCGTGGAGGCCTCTGCCTGGCCATCTGTACCCGCTCTGTGCCCGGGGCCGGCAGAAGCGCCCGCAGCCCAGGGCCCCCCGAAAACGCCCATAGCACCACAAGCACACACTCCTCTCTCCCCCCATCATCTTGAACACACACCTCTCAGAGCACTGAGCCCACAATGTTAACGGATGAGGAAAGGAAAGCTTTTGTGTGACGTATGCATGGACCGCGCCATGACATCTGCTGGAACACAACCGCAACCAGCTCTGAAATGGTTGTGTTACGAGTCTGTGGAACCTTTCTCATCCACTCACCGGCTATAGGCGAAGGAAGCTTTAGAGGGTGGCACAGCAGTGAGCCCTACATTGAGGAGGGGACCCACACTATTGTGGGTGTATGCAGGGAGGCACAACCCTTTGATATAAATACAAATTAAATGCATTTCAGTGCTGTGGATGAGAGCATTTGCTCGCCAAGCAAAGGGTGCTGTGCAGCACTGTGTATTAGGTACTGCTTTCCCTGTGTGTCGGGCCTTCCTCCATATCCTGCTCTAACTCATCGTCCTTCTCCCTGTCTTACTGTCAGCTCCTGCGAGAGCTGATCGAGCGCAAGACCAGCGCTGCCGACCCCAATGACCAGGTGGCAATGGGAAGGTGAGCAGTGGGGAAATGGGTCTCTCACTCTCTCTCTGTTCTCTCTTTCTCCCTCTCTGTTCTCTCTTTCTCCCTCTCTGTTCTCTCTTTCTCTCTTTTTTTAATGGCCTGCACATGCACTGCTCATGATATTTGGTTGTGACTTAAGAAGGAAAAATGGCTGATGTGCATTGACTGGGCATTGTAATTAAGGTAAAAAATAATTGAACAATAAAGGTTTTTTAAAAATCTCTTTCTCCCTCTCTCTCTCCCCCTCTTCCTCTCTCTTGCCCTCTCTATCTCTATCCTCTCTTTCTCTACCTTTCTCCCCTCTCTCTCTCAACATTATTATTTCTCTCTCCTCCAGGCAGTGGCTGGCCATACAGAAGCTCCGCAGTAAGATAAAAAAGAAGGTGGACACTAAGGCCAGCAAGGGACGCAAAGTCAGGTGAGGGCAGGAGGAGCCGGGGCTGAAAGATAAAAGATGCTCAAATGCTCAGAGATATACGCCCAACACTCAAACGGCTTCATTTCAAATTTTTCAATTTCCTCTCCTCAGCGATACGCTATTTTATCTGGGTATTTTTTTATGAGGAATTCCCTTGGATTTCACTAGAAAGGCGAAAGTGTCGTAGCGCCATCGCTCGTAGGTTTAAATGAAATGGAGCCCTGGCACGACCTTTATTCACATCCAAACTCGCTTCTGTGCCTATACTTTGACTTTAGGCCCTGGGCAAGCCATCTTCCATCTTCCATTTGTCCCTTAATGAACACTGAGAGCGGTTCTTTAAAAATACTTCAGTAGTTTGCCTTACAATCATTATTTATCAACATTATTTAGCAACTATACATTATTGTTAATGTTTGTACAAAAAACAAATCCATTATTTTTCAATGATTAATAAATGTATCAATTGAAAAAATGTAATAAAAGTTGACTGATCGGGAAATTGAGAGGCTGTGCAATGAGGATATTTTATATAATAATAAGTTGATTTTATTGTCTTTCCCAGTTGTATGCTTTAAATGTCCTGGTGTGTTGTGTGATGTGGCTTCATCAGTGCCATTGTAAAGGCTCCACCTCAATTGCGCTTTACGCTCTATGTCTGTCTTGACATTCAGTAGCCAACCTCCCGTAAACAGGCTCTGTGATTGGTTGGCCATCTCTGTGCGTTTGAATGTGCACTGGCCTGCCGTCTCCTCCAGACGGTAAGAGCCCCCTCGCAGTGTCAGTGCTGGGGATTGTGACTGAGTGTGATGGGCCTCTCCTGCACTAGCACTCAACGCCTGTAATTATTGGCCATCGATACCGCCGTCTGTAGGTGTGGCGCCCGCTAAGTGGTGTCCGCGCTAATTGTAGGGAGCCACACAGGCACCCTGGCGCGGACGGTCACGCAGCCTAGCTCCTCCCACTCTATAGACCAATGATACGAGGAGTCCTCCCACAGCGACGGTGACGTTTAACCCTTGCGCTGAGTCCAATATTGTCAAGCCAGGTTTTCCCTGGGGAACATTCCTGAATGCAGCTCCTCCCCAGTAAAATGGAAAACGGCCTTCAGCATCCATTGTAATGTTCAGGGATATTTCATATTTTGCACGGAGCTGTTTTTCTGGGCAAGCGGCCCTAGTGGTGTATGCGCCGGACCCCCAGGTTAGGCCTGTGTCCCACGGGGAGTATACACCAGACCCAGCACTTAAATGCTCATTTCTAGTGACTTTTGAGAACAGTATTTATTAATCTGCTGTTAAAATTTTTTTTAAACAAAAGCACTCCAAATAAGCTAACAACACTGCAAAACAAACCAATCTTTACAAAAACTATCTATCTTTAGTTTGTCAGGAACAAACTAACAAAAGAACCCATCATTTATGTGTACCTAGTGGTTAAGATGGTTACTCATTTTGCTGCATCTCTCTACTGTCACCATTACTTTTACCTGTAAATATTACTTTTTACCTGCTCACTCCTCTCTCCCCCCATCATCTTGAATTTAATGTTAATAATATGAGGTCAAAGACGAGCCTTATGTGCTTTATTTCATCGGGAGGAAAATGTCTCATCATTGCCGTATCACAATGATCTAAACAATGATGTGTATGCTGGTTTTCGTTCTGACCACAGTTGCAATCCCAGAATTTACCTTTTAACCACAGCTTCTCAGCGGGTTTCGACGAGTTCCAATGGGACTAGTAGTTTGGCCTTCAGAAACAAGCGTAAATCTCCTTTTCGAAAACGGGAATCTCAGGACATGCTTATTAGGGCTGTCACATTTACATTCAAAATTCAAATCATATTCCAATAGGTACATTGAGGGCCATATTTGAATGTGAAAGAAGAGATTTGAGGAAGAAAAACTCGACGTCAGGTTCGATGTGTTCTGAGGCGAGGATGAGTCTATCATCCTAGTCTACAAGTAAATCTTCATTTCCCAATGTAAAGTGGTCTTATTCGTTCTCTACATTGAAGATGGGTAGACTACTAATTTACCAGCTGGTAATTTACCTAAACTTATTTGCCAGCTACTAACACAGATAATTTTTCTCGTCAAAAAAAAGAAAACGATAACGCAGACACAGCGATTCGGGCGTCTTGATCCAGGCTAACAACGTCCCATGCAGTCCCCAATAGACCATTATTTAGTCAACGCTAACACGTCATATCATTCACATTGTCTCAGTAACTTTTGACACTGCTCGTTCCTGTCCTGAGGAGAGGAGCTCTTCGTGCTGCACACAGATGTTTTAAATGACACACTTCATCCCACATCTGCAAATCTTTAGCTCAGGCCCAATCATATAAATTAATCTTAAAGTAAAATGCATACTGTGGCTAGGCTATGGGAAACGCAATGCATACTGTGGCTAGGCTATGGGAAACACAGTGCATACTGTGGCTAGGCTATGGGAAAAACAATGCATACTGTAGCTAGGCTATGGGAAACACAATGCATACTGTGGCTAGGCTATGGGAAACACAATGCATACTGTAGCTAGGCTATGGGAAAAACAATGCATACTGTAGCTAGGCTATGGGAAACACAATGCATACTGTGGCTAGGCTATGGTAAACACAATGCATACTGTAGCTAGGCTATGGGAAAAACAATGCATACTGTAGCTAGGCTATGGGAAAAACTGGCAACTAACGTTAAATGGTCAAGAACAAATCTCTACTACAAAACCTAGCCGGCAGTTCGTAAGGATCCACATCGTCTATTGAATGCATCTCAATATAGCATTGTTTTTTCTATACATCTCCCGTTAAAAACTTTTATGGCCCTCTTGTGGACATACCATAGCATTACATCATAATTAAGAGAATTTTGTTAACTTTGTATTAAAATAATATTATTAATAATATATATTCGAAATTATTCGAATTAATATGTATTTTACATTTAAAAATTAGAATAAAATTTTTGGGTCAATGTGACAGCCCTAATGCTCATGCGTCTCCGTGTATTTTCGATTTTGTCTTTGTTTATTAAGAACATATTTTGAATAACAAGTAATATCTCCTTCAATTTCGAACAACTACTTGCAATTACTGCAGTACATCACTACCAATTGTAAACTTCCGGCAGCCCCATAGAACTCGGCATTGTTGGCGGCAAGCTTCTCTTTTATGTAGCCAAGAGAACAGATTTGCGGAAGTGCAGAATTAATTCAATAAAACCTGATGGAAAACATGGTTTGGGTAGATTTTTCATTTCATTCCATTTTTCGATAGAACATAGACAGAGAGTACATGTGTGTTTCCTGTTTTCAAAAAAGGAGATTTACCATGGGTTTTTGAAGGCAAGAAGGCAAATCTGGTTGCTCTGCCCTCAACGCTCAGATGAATGATGACTTGTTGACTGTGCTCTCACATCATCCATGGCAAACCTTTTTTTCCCGGTACCCCCCCCCCCCCCCCCCGCGTAAAAAGGGAAGGTGCTCAGGTACCCAAACCCCCCCCCCCAGCACGTGCCTGCTCCCACGCACGCATACACACACCACACAAACCAAAAAACACACACTGCATACATGCCACAAAAATACCACACATACACGCATACTACACATACCACAGAAACGCACACACACATGCACGCACACACATTTTATGCTAGCTTTTTGACAGCTAACTGGCTGAAGGGAAAAAAAAAAAAAGAAAAAGAAGTTCACACTGAGCAAAATCGGCTGAATGTGCACACTCGCTTCCACCCTCCACCCCCCTCCCCCCCTTCCTTCTCTGGCACTCTCTCTCGTTCAGATTCGTCCTGTCCTCTGCACTGTGGAGGGAACTCAGATGGGCTGATGGAAGTGTGTTTCTCTCTCTCTCTCTCTCTCTCCCCTTCTGCAGGTTCCATGCGCACAGCAAGCTGGTGAACTTCATGGCTCCTATTGACCACAGCTCCATGAATGATGACGCCCGGTGAGTAATAGATTAATAACGTTCATCAAGCGGCCCTCCCCGTGACAGCCCGGTATTGA
>CM056385.1:41270167-41272667 GCA_029718625.1 Synaphobranchus kaupii | reverse complement strand
GCGGGGTGGGGGAGGGGGAGGGGGAGGGGCATGAGGCGCGGGCTGTGACTTTGCGGGAGCGGTGGAGGCCAGCGTGACGATTAGGAGAGGGGGCTGTGCGCGCACGCCAAAATGATTTATGTAGCAGCCTAGACCAGTCCAGGCCTTACGGTGATGGAGTAGTGTTCTGACCCACGCTTCTCTCAAAGCTGGGTTATGTGCTAAAGGCAGGGGGGGCACACAGGTAAACTTGAAAGAGCAGCTCAGGGCAAAATCTGCTGTGTAATACAGGGTGTGTGATGCACTTTGGATCATGGCTCAACTCTAAAAGCATTATGGGAACACAGTGGGGCTGCTTGAGAACTAACGCCAGAAATGTCATGGTGGATCCAGAAAGACGAAATCCTCTGCGCGCGCGCGTGTGTGTGTGTGTGTGTGTGTGTGTGTGTGTGTGTGTGTGTGTGTGTGCGTGCGTGTGCATGTGTGCGTACACATGCTTGTAGTTAAGGCACATGCCAAATTTATAACGTACCATTTAATTTCACAATAGAAACGTAGGTGCCAGCTCTACTCGTTACATACTGCCCACCATCTGAAACTGTTGGATGGTTCATTGATTCTGGAATCAAAATGAGTTTGATTTGACTTGATTTTGTTGTTTTGGCTCTGTGCTTCAGCACATTGGATTTAAAATGGAACAGTGACTATCAGGTTAAAGTGCAGACTTTCAGCTTTAATTTGAGGGTTTTTACATCCATATCGGGTGAACTGTAGCAATTGTAGCTATTTTTATACATAGTCCCCGCCGTGTTAGTGTACTAAAAGTAATTGTACAAATTAACATAAACTTAAATAAAGTCATCATATTTAATAGCTGGTTGCATATCCCTGGCATACCATGACTTCCTGATGTCTGTGGCCCAACAACATCAAACGACTCTATCTTTCCAGGTACTCTTACAAGCGATACTATAACCCCCTGCATTTGCAAGGATCTCTATGGGAATGGGGGGGGGGTCTAGATTAATCTGCAAATTACAATGTTACAGTATCGAACACATGGTTGGCTAAAGACTGCAAGTCATCAAACGAGGATCACTTGAAGGGTTTCTTCTCTTATTTTCAATAGGAAGGAGAAACAACCCTTAAAGTGATCCATCCATATCTACTGCATATCTGGCAGCAGAGTGATGGGTTGAGGCTCGTTTGATAGCTCAGGACCGTTGATGACTTACAGCCATCCAGCCAACCATGTATTCCATACTGTTCCAGTGTAATTTAGCGCTTAATCTAGTCCCACCCCCCAATTCGCATAGAGATCCATTCAAATGCAGAGAGGTGTAAGAGTACCTAAAATAAGATATCAAGAGTCTCTATTAAATATGATGGCTTTATTTAAGTTCATATTAATTTGTCCAATTACTTTTGGTACCCTAAAATGGTGGGGGACTATGTATAAAAATGGCTACAATTGCTACGCAGTTCACCCGATATGGATGTAAATACCCTCAAATTAAAGCTGAAAGTCTGCACTTTAACCTTGTTTCATTTAAAATACATGAGTAATGTATAAAAATACATGATTTGCAAGTAAATAAATGAAGTTTATTAAATAGAGGAAAAAGGGGTAGAGAGCGTATATGGATGCATGAATGCAAGTAGGTTATATTGTGTATATGCGCGCATGTGTGTGGAGTAAAAAGAAAAAATGTCAGTAGAAGAAAAAAAACCGGAAAAAAAACCATGGTCTACATAGGGTCGTAGGAAAATAATGTTGGACTCGGAAGCACTGGTCCAAAACAAAAACTACAACTCGAGTCCTGGGCAGGCCAGTCTTTTATAGGCCCGGGCCCAGGTGACTCCAATCAATCTATCAGGATTCAATCAATTAACTCTGTGGAAGAGGAAAACACAAGACAGGCGGACAAACAGCACAGCAAGGGAGAGACAGACACCTGTAACAGGCTCAATGTACAGTCTGAGCTCCTGAACAAGGTTCTGGAACTTTCCGTGCGCAGTCTATGGTGTTCTGATCAGGTAAGGTCTGTCCAGAGCTGCCCGGCCCTGCCTTTTGTGTGAGAAGCTGAGTACAGCATCCCCATCCCTGGAGAATACATGCCTTTTCTGCCATTCTCCAGAAGACGCCTATGTTTTTACATGTCCCAACTGCGTCAGGTCTGACGGAGATACGTTTTCTCGTTTATGACGTGCGGCAGCGACGCGAGTCTATCCGCAGACGTGTTGCGCTGGGGGGGGGGGGGGGGGGGCGGCATCGTTGGCCAGCCGGCTCCGACACGAAGAACGGTCCGTGTCCGGCGGGCAGCAATGACAGAACATGGGCTAACCTTCCCCAGCGAGTGCTGCCAAGGGCTGCCTTCATTTACATAGCGATCAATGGGCTACAGTAATAATTGTGATCTATTGCGATAACATTAAAGTAGCCGCCGACCTTTGCGGAAAGGCATGCCTGCTGACCTTTGTGTGGAGGTGCGAGCGTGCTGGGAATGAATGACCCGGCTCC
>CM056385.1:41217667-41267667 GCA_029718625.1 Synaphobranchus kaupii | reverse complement strand
GGGCCTGCGAGGTGAGCCCCCGCTTCCAGGCGCGTTCGCCGCACTGCTGCTGGATATTATACGTACGTTACTCCCGCACAAAGGCAAGTCGCCATCCTCCCCTGTAACAAAGAGGACCGTTACTTCCTCCCCTGTAACAAAGAGGACCGTTACTTCCTCCCCTGTAACAGAGGACCGTTACTTCCTCCCCTGTAACAAAGAGGACCGTTACTTCCTCCCCTGTAACAAAGAGGACCGTTACTTCCTCCCGTGTAACAAAGAGGACCGTTACTTCCTCCCCTGTAACAAAGAGGACCGTTACTTCCTCCCCTGTAACAAAGAGGAATGTTACTTCCTCCCCTGTAACAAAGAGGACCGTTCCGTCCTCCCCTGTAACAAAGAGGAACGTTCCGTCCTCCCCTGTAACAAAGAGGACCGTTCCGTCCTCCCCTGTAACAGAGGACCGTTCCGTCCTCCCCTGTAACAAAGAGGACCGTTCCGTCCTCCCCTGTAACAAAGAGGACCGTTACTTCCTCCCCTGTAACAAAGAGGACCGTTCCTTCCTCCCCTGTAACAAAGAGGACCGTTACTTCCTCCCCTGTAACAAAGAGGACCGTTCCGTCCTCCCCTGTAACAGAGGGACCGTTCCGTCCTCCAATGTAACAAAGAGGACCGTTATTTCCTCCCCTGTAACAAAGAGGACCGTTACTTCGTTACTTCCTCCCCTGTAACAAAGAGGACTGTTACTTCCTCCCCTGTAACAAAGAGGACCGTTACTTCCTCCCCTGTAACAAAGAGGACCGTTACTTCCTCCCCTGTAACAAAGAGGACCGTTACTTCCTCCCCTGCAACAAAGAGGACCGTTACTTCCTCTCCTGTAACAAAGAGGACCGTTACTTCCTCCCCTGTAACAAAGAGGACCGTTCCGTCCTCCCCTGTAACAAAGAGGACCGTTCCGTCCTCCCTGTAACAAAGAGGACCGTTCCGTCCTCCTCTGTAACAAAGAGGACCGTTCCGTCCTCCCCTGTAACAAAGAGGACCGTTACTTCCTCCCCTGTAACAAAGAGGACCGTTCCTTCCTCCCCTGTAACAAAGAGGACCGTTACTTCCTCCCCTGTAACAAAGAGGACCGTTCCGTCCTCCCCTCTAACAAAGAGGACCGTTCCATCCTCCAATGTAACAAAGAGGACCGTTATTTCCTCCCCTGTAACAAAGAGGACCGTTACTTCCTCCCCTGTAACAAAGAGGACCGTTACTTCCTCCCCTGTAAAAAAGAGGACCGTTACTTCCCCCCCTGTAACAAAGAGGACCGTTCCGTCCTCCCCTGTAACAAAGAGGACCGTTACTTCCTCCCCTGCAACAAAGAGGACCGTTACTTCCTCCCCTGTAACAACGAGGACCGTTACTTCCTCCCCTGTAACAAAGAGGACCGTTCCGTCCTCCCCTGTAACAAAGAGGACCGTTACTTCCTCCCCTGTAACAAAGAGGACCGTTCCTTCCTCCCCTGTAACAAAGAGGACCGTTACTTCCTCCCCTGTAACAAAGAGGACCGTTCCGTCCTCCCCTCTAACAAAGAGGACCGTTCCGTCCTCCAATGTAACAGAGGACCGTTATTTCCTCCCCTGTAACAAATAGGACCGTTACTTCCTCCCCTGTAACAAAGAGGACCGTTACTTCCTCCCCTGTAACAAAGAGGACCGTTACTTCCTCCCCTGTAACAAAGAGGACCGTTCCGTCCTCCCCTGTAACAAAGAGGACCGTTACTTCCTCCCCTGCAACAAAGAGGACCGTTACTTCCTCCCCTGTAACAGAGGACCGTTACTTCCTCCCCTGTAACAAAGAGGACCGTTCCGTCCTCCCCTGTAACAAAGAGGACCGTTCCGTCCTCCCCTGTAACAAAGAGGACCGTTCCGTCCTCCCCTGTAACAAAGAGGACCGTTCCGTCCTCCCCTGTAACAAAGAGGACCATTCCGTCCTCCCCTGTAACAGAGGACCGTTACTTCCTCCCCTGTAACAAAGAGGACCGTTCCGTCCTCCCCTGTAACAAAGAGGACCGTTCCGTCCTCCCCTGTAACAAAGAGGACCGTTACTTCCTCCCCTGTAACAAAGAGGACCGTTACTTCCTCCCCTGTAACAAAGAGGACCGTTACTTCCTCCCCTGTAACAAAGAGGACCGTTACTTCCTCCCCTGTAACAAAGAGGACCGTTCCTTCCTCGCCGGCGGCGTGAGTGCCAACCCATAAAATGACCGACTGCGGAACACTGTCATGCTTTACTGCCTGTTGAAAAGTCAAAGCAAGAACCTATTGTGTGATGTCACAATGATGTCTCTCTTCTGGCTGTTTCCTGCAAATGAATTCCATTCCTGTTGACGTGGCGACGTCACAAACGCAGCACATGCTGTGCCGGCGATCATGTTTGTACCACAAAGGGGGGGGGGGCGGGGGTTACAATGTGGACAGAACCACCACATCCCCAGCGTCAGCCAATTCCGTACCTTCCTTTAAATGAACCGAATCCCCAGCTAAATTCCATCTAAGGAATGATAAGAACAACACTGACAGTAAAAGAATGGGCTGCAGAAATCAAATGTATATAAAGCCAGGACACTGCGGAAAGAGACAGGGGCAGGCGTAGTGATGTATAGGGTGGAACGATGAGGGACAGCGGTGGGGAGCTGCTTTGGAGTGTGCGCGCCGTTTAATCCGCAATCAGAAAGGACAGGAGACGGACGGTCGAGCAGCGTCCAACACTGCCATCTAGTGACGAGCACCTGCACATTGTAGACACTCGCTGTCCCTTGCCGAATCGGAATGTACTTCTCACGACACTGTTTAAAGAGTACGCCTGTTACCGTTTTAGGGGCATGCGTATTTGCTCTTGATTTAAATGTAATCTAAGCTGCGGAACGAAGCTCATGCACTGGTGGGACTGTGTGTGAAAAGCGCAGAAGCGTTTTAGACCCTGTGGCCAGTCTGCTCCCACCTCCCATTCTCCAGTTGCAGTCTTTGGCAGAGGACTAAAAGTTTTTAATTAAACTCGGCGTGTGCTTGCTGTTGGCACGGCAATGCTCTGCTCCCAGGCTTTTGGCCTACTGTCAGCAGGTGATCTTGGGGTCGCGTCCGATTCGGGATGGGACAAAATTGTTGGAGTCAGTGGTACTGACCATCGGGCTGGTGTGCACGGATTGGCTGACCTGAGGTTTGTTATCCCAGAGGGATGAGAATGGGCCTGCAGAATGACGGGGAAGAGGGAGAGAGAGGATTGTGGGATTGATCAACTCACCTTTTGAGAGATCAGAACACTCCTGCACTGTGACCTGTACTTGTTGCAAAGAGGCTAGAGGTACCCTGTACTCTGGGTTATATACCCTGTGCTGTACCCTGTACTCTGGGCTATATACCCTGTGCTGTACCCTGTAATCTGGGCTATATACCCTGTGCTGTACCCTGTACTCTGGGCTATATACCCTGTGCTGTACCTTGTACTCTGGGCTGTATACCCTGTGCTGTACCTTGTACTCTGGGCTGTATACCCTGTGCTGTACCCTGTACTCTGGGTTGTATGTACTCTGGGTTATATACCCTGTGCTGTACCTTGTACTCTGGGCTATATACCCTGTGCTGTACCCTGTACTCTGGGTTATATACCCTGTGCTCTAGGTTATATACCCTGTGCTGTACCCTGTACTCTGGGCTATGTACCCTGTGCTATATACCGTGTACTGTACTTAGTGCTACAGGAACTGCTACATCCAGCTTTTTCTGTTTTTAATGGCTCATCATGAGAAATGTTGGGTGACTGTGCTGCAGTGTTGTCCAATGGTGGAGCTCCAAGTGGACCGGCTGAGGGGCTGCAAGGCTGAGGAGGGGTGCTGGCACAAAGCAAGGACGCCGGGTGTCAGCCAATCATGGTGCTCTCTGGCCAGCAGACGGTTAACCGCTCAAACCTGGGAAGATGATTCAGAAAAGAAAAATCAATTTTCTCTGAGCGAACGAGTGGGGCTATGAGGGAGGAGACGCTGGCTGAGACGCTTCTCAGACGAAGGCTGGTGCCTGATGGACAAACGGCCCCGCGTCTATAAATATGTATCAACCTGTTCACCGTCCCGCCATCCTAACCTGGCCTTATCAGTATTAGTTTTTCTGTGTGTGTGTGCGCTCACGTGTTTGCGTGTTTATGTATGTGTGTGTGTGTGTGTGTGTGTGTGTGTGTGTGTGTGTGTGTGTGTGTGTGTGTGTGTGTGTGTGTGTGTGTGTGTGTGTGTGTGTGTGTGCGTGCACGCACGTGTTTGTGTGTGCGCGCATGTGTTTGTGTGTGCGCGCACGTGTCTGTACATGTCTGTGCACACGTGTTTGTGTATGTGTGTGTGTGCGCATGTGTTTGTGTATGTGTGTGTGCGCACGGGTTTGTGTATGTGTGTGTGCGCACGGGTTTGTGTATGTGTGTGTGCGCACGGGTTTGTGTATGTGTGTGTGCGCACGTGTTTGTGTGTGCGCGTGTGCGCGCACGTGTGTGTTTACATGCAAGCTTGTTTTTGTGGAGGTGCCTATGTTCGTACGTATGCTCATTCACATCTTTAAGATGGGGGCGTCCAATCTTAAGCGAAAAGGGCCGGTGTGGGTGCAGGTTTTTGTTTTAGCCCGGCACTGAGACACCTGATTCCACTTAGCAAGGTCATGATTGAAGTCCATGATTAGTTCATTAGTCAAACCAGGTGTCTTAGTGCTGGGCTAAAATAAAAACCTGCACCCACATTGGCCCTTTTTGAATAAGATTGGACACCCTTGGTGGAAATTGAGACAAAGACCGTGTTCTGCAAGGTTCTGGAAGGTGGGTCTGCTGCCATGTGATAGGGTTACCGAAAGGCATGCTAGTCACAACTCTGCACCATGTGATAGGGTTACCGAAAGGCATGCTAGTCACAACTCTGCACCATGTGATAGGGTTACCGAAACTCTGCATCCTCTCCCCCGTTCACGGCCCGCCCGTCTCCCTATGCCACGCCCGTCTCCCTATGCCACGCTCGTCTCTCCATGCCACGCCCATCTCCCTATGCCACGCCTGTCTCCCCATGCCACGCCCGTCTCCCCATGCCACGCCCGTCTCCCCATGCCACGCCCGTCTCACCATGCCACGCCCGTCTCCCCATGCCACGCCCGTCTCCCCATGCCACGCCCGTGCCAGGCTGACGCTGGCAGGGACGGTAACACCTGGGTCACATTCCAGACATGAGAGATGGCAGTACTTCTCCTGAGCCCACGGGGCAGCAGGGATTCGGCTCCAGAGCATCTGTCTGTCTGTCAACCGTTCCCCTCAACACCTCCCGTTCTCCCAGTTTTGTTGGTAATGGAAATGCAAACCAATTTGCATGATTTCAGGGAATTATTATTCACAAACGCGTGTGTGTGGAAATACTCCGGCTTTTTCCTGCAGCGTGTGATGTCACAATGAGTATGTACATCGCTGAGAATTCCATTGCCTTTAATCAATCAAATTCATTAATTCACTGTCAGAAAAAATACTTGAAATAAGTACATGCATTTTGTATATTCATTGCTGTAGTCTGACATTTATTCACTTATTCCATCAGAATCACTTGGTTGTAATCATCTATGTATTTATTTACACACATTTCTGCGATTCAATGTTCAACATTGACTTCTTCCCTCGGTTTCAGTATCTGTTTATTCAATAACGTATTTATTTCGTTTTATTTGACTTTATTTTATGTTTGAGTCCCCTGTGCACAGCGCTGGGTAATTAAGTGCTATTATAGCAGTGGAGTGTGTTACATCTCCTGGGGGAGTTGGCAGACAGACTGACAGACAGACAGCCACCTTGCTCTGATCTGCAGGCTGTAATGGGCCTGCCTCTCTACTCAGCAGAGTAAATATCAGTCTGATTGAAATACTCATGCGACAGACGGGAGGAATATTTCTGAATAAATATCCAGCCGTAAGCCGCCGGCCCCTCCGCCACAGCCGCTGATTCTGCTCCCGTCTGCTGACAGCGCTCGGGCCCAACCGGCGAGCAAGCAGCCCAGCCGGCCCTTAAAAGAGCGCTGTGTTCTATAGGCCCAACCGGCGAGCAAGCAGCCCAGCCCAGCCGGCCCTTAAAAGAGCGCTGTGTTCTATAGGCCCAACCGGCAAGCAAGCAGCCCAGCCGGCCCTTAAAGGAGCGTTGCGTTTTATTGGACTGACCCTGCGAGCAACCAGCCGGGCCTTAAAGGGGCGCTGAGTTCTGTTGGACCGACCCTGCGAGCATCCAGCCGGGCCTTAAAGTGGTGCTGCGTTTTATTGGACCGACCCTGTGAGCATCCAGCCGGGCCTTAAAGTGGTGCTGCGTTTTATTGGACCGACCCTGTGAGCATCCAGCCCAGCCGGGCCTTAAAGGGGCGCTGAGTTCTATAGGACTGACCCTGCGAGCAGCCAGCCGGGCCTTAAAGGAGCGCTGTGTTCTATCGGACTGACCCTGTGAGCAACCAGCCGGGCCTTAAAGGAGCGCTGTGTTCTATCGGACCGACCCTGTGAGCATCCAGCCGGGCCTTAAAGGAGCGCTGTGTTCTATCGGACTGACCCTGTGAGCAACCAGCCGGGCCTTAAAGGGGCGCTGCATTCTATCGGACTGACCCTGTGAGCAACCAGCCGGGCCTTAAAGGGGCGCTGCGTTTTATTGGACCGACCTTGTGAGCATCCAGCCGGGCCTTAAAGGGGTGCTGCGTTTTATTGGACCGACCTTGTGAGCAACCAGCCCAGTCGGGCCTTAAAGGGGCGCTGCGTTCTATTGGACTGAACCTGCGAGCAGCCAGCCAGGCCTTAAAGGGGCGCTGCAGTCTAATCTCAGCCGCTGCTCATCTCTCGTTAGTCCGAATCCGGCAGCCTCAGGTCGGCTGCATTGTTTCTCGAGAGTCGTCAGGGGAGTCGGCCGCAGCGCACAGGGCTGGGGGTGCTCCTGATTGAATCTCCTGTGTATCGCTGACACGCTCCCGACCGGTTCCCGCCCCGTCGCAACATCCTGTCCGCCACCCGCGCTGTCCCCAGGTCCCCTCCCCCACACCGTGACCCTCTCCAGGAGGCTGCCTTTCCCCGCAAGTCTCTCCCATACATTTTAATTATCATCAGCATAGACAGTTTTGGGTCATCTCATTTATGCACCCCCCCCCCCCCCCCTCACACAATCTCTGTTCCAAAGCAATCAGATCGCAAAATCCTTTTCTCTACCCACACTCGGGCATGCAATCTAAACGTTCTATTAAGTACCATAGCCCATCTTCAATATCATAGCCAGTCTTACCCAATGATGCACACTGAACTAATGCACTTGAAAGATTTTAAAAAACATATCAGATGTAGGCTTATGGGCCAGCGACGGGAGAGATATGGATTAAGACGTGGATTTACAGTGACGGCGTCAGCTGAAATGAATGCTCTCATCAAAGAAGCATGATTTGGAATTATTTGTTTATAAGTGTGTATCTTTGCTGCGCTGCAGCTAGGCCTCCTCGGCTGATTTCAGATGCGACAGCTTAATCTGCGAAAAACCAACTTGGGACATTTTGATAAGGGCATATCTTTCTGTAATGCTTAGCAATTTTGTCATTGTTTTATTATTAGGCAATCAAGCTTGCATCCTTTTTTTTTTTTTTTTTTAAGGCGGCCACGCTTTTTGGAAACTACTTGTACAATTTCAGGAGTGGTACAAAATTTTTTAGATAAAAATAGGCGCATATTGTCGACCATCGGGGTATAATGAGTACGTATTTATTTCGTTTTTCTAAATGTGCAAATGTGTGTAGATTTATTTTGTCGATGCTTATGAGGGTTTTTTGTCCTTTCTGTGTGTAGGACGGAGCTGTTCCGATCACTCTTTGGGAAGAACTCGACTTTTGATGGAATTCCGCGGGAGTGAGATCCCGCGGCTGGACCGTCCAGCGGCGCTAGGAGCAGCGATGGAAGCAGGAAGTGCATTTCATGCAGGTACCATTCCTTCCTGCTGACCCCTTCCCTTGGACTGGACCCTGCAGCCAGGAGCCAGGAGCCAGGACAGCCCTGAGAGAGGCCTTAGAGACCGTGTCGAACCAGAGGGGACCCCCACAATTCTCCACAAACTAGACGTTTTTTGGACTGAATAAACGCAACGCGATTCTTTTGCGACAGCGCGACCATGTTTGTGGCGTCATTATTTTTGGAGAGCCAACATTGTTGTGTTTAACGCCCCTGAAAGACTTACTGAATGGGCTCCGATGGATAGACAAGTCCTGCTCAATCCCATAAGGCTTTGCTGCCTTGGCAGCGTGCAGTGCTTACGTTCCAGTGCGCCGAACGCCAAGGCAGCCCCGGCACCGCTAAACGAGACATGGCCGAGCTCAGAAAACACTTTGTTGCATGGTCATTTTTTTTTTTTTTTTTTACGATTATGAACATTGTCTAAAATGAATAAAAAGAACTATAAAAGAGCCGATATGACGTAATTCACATTGTCATTCTTTTCTTAATTCTCCCTGCACACCTCTGTTCTTCACAACACTCTGAACTGAAAACGGTATTTGGAGACAAACAACTTGATTGTACGGCGCGTCTGTAATTAGCTGCGGAGTCGGCGAGTCTGACGCGCCTCCATAGATCAGCGGGGGCCTCCGGGGAGGCCGCTGGGACCGAGCGAGCCGCGTTTCCAATTATTGTGTTGAATTGCTAATTTAGTTATTGTGCCTCCCGTAATTGTGATGGGTATTGGGTGTGCGATTCAATTTGTTTTAAATATTTGTGGGCTGGCGGATTGGTAATGGGCCTGACCTATCTAGCAGCCCTGTTTGAAAGTAGAAGACAAAAACAAAAGGGAAGAGACTACAAAGATCCCCCTCCTTGTCCCCCCCCCCCCACACACACACTCTTCCCCCTTTTAATTTTGATCTGCCTTATCCGTCTTAAGACGATTGAAGTTAAAAAGCTTGAAATTTAAAATAAATAAATAAATAAAAAATAGCTCTTTGATCATCTGTGTGTGGAAGGCATCGAGCATTAGGCGAGAGGATATTTAGGACTGTAGTTATCTGACAGACGCATTTCTCCCCCCCAATATTGCAGCAAAGAGCACAGCATTCGCATGTGGAGGTAATCTGTTCTGCTGTGCTGTTGCAGGATTACCCTGATGTTCAAGTGGGTGCACCGAAGCCGTGCAAGACTAAGTTGCACTGTAGTTTGGACACTGCGTTTCACAGTTACAGTAACTACACTGAAACATTGATGGACCCCCATCCTGGCACCCCTGGTAAAGATGAGTAAAAAGGGTTATAAAAAATTCACCGTTTGGTGAATTAGCTTAATCTCACACTGAAAAAAAATGAGAAAAATCCAACCTTTAATTGAAGTAAATTTGTTATGATAATAAAAAATCCCTCATCGAGAAATAATTATTTTTAACAAAACCACGTTTGCCACAATTATTGGCACCCCTGCAATTATATATGGAATAAAGTAATAATTTTTTATATTTGGTCACATATCATTTGCATGCCATGACTTCCTGATGTCTGTGAACCAACAACATCAAAAGACTCTTGAAATCTTATTTTCTGGTACAAGCGATACTATAACGTCTCTGCATTTGAATGGATCTCTATGGGAATTGGGGGGTGAGACTAGATTTAGCTGTAAATTACACCGGAACAGTATGGAACACATGGTTGGCTAAATGGCTGTAAGTCATCAAGTGTCTGAGGTATGAAACGAGCCTCAAACCATCACTCTGCTGCCAGATATGCAGTAGGTATGGATAGATCCCTTTTTTTTTTGTTTCTCCTGGCTCATTTTCCTATTGAACTATGGAAAAATAAGTCAGGAGAAACAACCCCACTGCTTTCAGCTTGTTTGATACGTCAGACCCTTGATGACTTACAGCCATTTAGCCAACCATGGTTTCCATACTATTCCTGTGTAATTTACAGCTAAATCTAATTCAAATCACTGCTTTTATGTGTATGTTACATACTGTCCCAACTTTTTTGGACTTGGGGTTTGTGAGGAGGCTCCTCCAGGGAGGCAAGGGAGACACTGCCTCCTCAAAATATAAAATATATTTGAAAAACGCCTTATTAGAATTAAGCTTAATCAATCAGATGAATAAAACAATTACAAATAAAAAAAACACATGAGAGGAAGGAGGCGATTATTTTGCATCATATTTTTAGTTTAAATTGTGACAGAAACTGACCTCTCTCGGCCAAAAAGGGAAATGGAGAAAACGCTCCTCGGAGACAAATCTCAAATTTGCCTCAGAGGTGCTCGTCGTCTGTCATACGCACAGAACTCTAGAAGTTCTGTGGTTATCCGTAGGTATCAAAGACCTGGAGGCTCTGGTCTTTTTCTTTTTTTTTAAAGTTCAGTCGTCATTTTAATAGTGAAAAGTCACGTGAGGGGAGGGAGCGCTTTAGCCCAATCATAGTTTCAGAAAATTACAGTCATGCCATGCCTTAAGAGTACTCAAGTGACTGTCACGCTGGTTTCGGAAGTAAATTCCCCAATCATTTAGAGCGTAGACATTAACTAAAGCTTACTTTTAAACCGTTTCTACTGATTATGTCTTACCGTCAATTTCCCGGATTGTTCAATATAACGCCCGTTCGCAAACTGTCGTTTTTCTGGACCAGCTTCGAGTATATTTTATGTTTTCAAGATCCGATTTCAAGAAATAGTTGATATTCTCCGAAGCCCATTCTATCTTCCATAGGGAATTTACTTCTGAAACCAGACTCCGCCCATGACTGACGTACTCTACTCAAGTGAGTACGTCAGTTGTGGGCGGAGTTTTTTTGTTTGGAAAATTAGCAAAACGACTGACCACAGCTTTCATTTGCATTGCGATATGTTGATGTAAGTGGGCACAGGAGATGTTCATTGGAAGTTTCAAGTGTGGGCGAGATGCCACCTGAGGTGCGTCCCAATAGTCGAAAAATGCACCCTCCCTTCCTCCACTACCACCTCCTCTACTCCGTGCCCTGGAAACGGATCTTTGTGTTTTAATCTAATGTTGCTGATTTCATATTAATTATGTATAAATTGTTACATATTAATTAACATCTTGACGCAAACCGCAATGTCCGGTACATTTAATACTGTACATGCAAATACTTGTACATGCAAATACTTGTACTCAAAACGTTGAGGCAGTTTTGCAAACTTCCGGGTAGGAGAAGAGTGGGAGTGGAGGAAAGGAGGTGGGGAGTGAAGAATATTGGGACGCAGCCATCGTTAAACGTTACAAGATAATTCTGTTTCTTTCCGACTTGGACCCTGTTTTACGAATATTTCCACCATTCTGATTGGTAATATAATAATAATTTGTCACTTTTTTTTGTGAACCGCTCCATTCTGTTTTACAATGGAGTCCATTGGAGCATATTTAGATAACGTTACAGGTTCAATTTACCTCAGACAAGTCCAGTTTATATATAAACCTCTAATTTGGAAGTGAAAACAAGTGTGAAAGTTTATTAAAATTAAAGTTTACCGAAATGAAAATGAAAATATCAGTTGAACTTGCAAAATTGGCCTAACGCCATCGTACTGGCCTATTCTGCATGCACTAAAATGTAGTTGCAATAATTGTTTTCCCATTATGGAAATTGTTTACCTGTGTAGTCTTTCCTTTTATATCAGATAATTTCTGTTTAAAAGATATGTCAGGTGAACAGCAGCTTGGCTCATGTGTCGTGCAGGGAAAAGCAAGTCCCCATACTTCTGGTAGTAGCTACAAAAGTAGGGAAATTATTTCCACACACACAATTAACCACTGCTCCTGATTTTATTGGTTGATGTTTGGTCAAAGGCCTTTATCAAATCATTAACAGTAAATGCCTGACTACTATTGGTTGTAGTAAAATAAGTTATATAGGTTTGCAGTAACACTTCCAAAATCTTTGGCTGTACCCTGTTACCAAGCAGTAATTGGAGATACATTTCAAGTAGGCTATAAATAGTTACTGTTGTATGAAAGCTCTAACAAATGAACAGATACATACGTAGCATTAAGCTCTGTAAAAACAAAGGTTGGGGCCTTTTTTGCAGTGGCAATGTAATTCCATTACTTTTTAAATTACATTTTATTTGACTTTTAAGGACCTGGCTTGTATTAGATTTCATTTGTTGCTGAACTAATGGTAGAATTAAGTTGTATCCTCCCCCAAATAGTCACCAGAACTAACCATTTTAGAGTGATTACACCAAAAAAATTTCTTCCTGGGGAGCATTATACAGTTGAAGTCAAAAGTTTACATACACCTTATCAAATCCATTTAAACTCAGTTTTTCACAATTCCTGACAATTAATCAGAGTAAACATTCCCTGTCTTAGGTCAGTTAGGATCACAACTTTATTTTAAGAATGTGAAATGTCAGAATAATAGAGAGAATGAATTATTTCAGCTTTTATTTCTTTCATCACATTCCCAGTGGGTCAGAAGTTTACATACACTCTGTTAGTATTTGGTAGCATTGCCTTTAAATTGTTCAAGTTGGGTCAAACGTTTCGGGTAGCCTTCCACAAGCTTCTCACAATAAGTTGCTGGAATTTTGGCCCATTCCTCCTGACAGAACTGGTGTAACTGAGTCAGGTTTGTAGGCCTCTGTGCTCGCACATGATTTTTCAGTTCTGCCCACAAATTTTCGATTGGATTGAGGTCAGGACTTTGTGATGGCCACTCCAATACCATGACTTTGTTGTCCTTAAGCCATTTTGCCACAACTTTGGAAGTATGCTTTGGGTCATTGTCCATTTGGAAGAGCCATTTGTGACCAAGCTTTAACTTCCTGGCTGATGTCTTGAGACGTTGCTTCAATATATCCAGATGATTTCCTTCCTCATGATGCCATCTATTTTATGAAGTGCACCAGTCCCTCCTGCAGCAAAGCACCCCCACAACATGATGCTTCCAATCCCCGTGCTTCATGGTTGGGATGGTGTTCTTCGGCTTGCAAGCCTTACCCTTTTTCCTCCAAACATAACGATGGTCATTATGGCCAGTTTAATTTTTGTTTCATCAGACCAGAGGACTGATGAAACAGTTGCAAATTGTAGTCTGGCTTTTTTATGGTGGTTTTGGAGTAGTGGCTTCTTCCTTGTTGAGCAGCCTTTCAGGTTATGTCGATAAGATCAAAAACGTCTACGACGTAAAAACAAAAAAAAAGCCAAGTTACTCATGCATAGCCTACATAGCGCTGTCCATAAGTTCTTAATTCCAGCTTGCAAAAACTAGGCCTGCCTTTAAAAGTCTTGATATCAAAATGTGGCCAAGTTACAACTACCAATATTGCCTATCGTAGCTCACACTAAATAAACTAGCTCTATTCCAAAGCAATGCTATCCAAACTTTCCTAAATTATTTAATGCAACTTGGCCCTGTGTTTCTTCATCTTACCATCTCAAGAGAATGTATGATCTAAGATTCACAAGATTCACATTGTGTTGTATTGTAAACAATTAAAAGGAGGTAAAAAATGTTTTAACTGATCAAATTAAAGACTGAGGTGAATCAATAGGCTCATAATTGGTGAAATTGTGGACACATGGCCAATAAAACTAACCGTTTGGTAAATAATGAAGAATTCATAGACAAAGCAAATGATAACGAGCCAAACCTGCATTGTGTTAAGGAAAAAATTATGAAGGAACTTAAACTTGCGTTCAATTACCTAATTAGGAGCCTAATCACCTGAGTTGTTACTTCTTCTTTGTAATTGTTTGCAATATAACACAATGAGCATAATGAACGGTTTTTTTCTCTCTTCATGGCATGCATAGCTATTGCTAACATAACATGGCTTGAGAGTAAAGAGTTTAAAGTGTTCTCTCTATACAATAAAAACACCTAATTAAGAATAAATAACAGCTTGTTAAAATTCTGGTATTGCAATTGTGGTTGGAACGAAAACCAGCATACACAGGGGTACTCCAGGACCAGGGTTGGGAACCACTGATCTAATAGCGGCAGTGGCGGCCTGGCGGGTAATTTCCGTTGTTTGAATTTGGTGTTTTATTTTTCTACGGCCTACAACTAGTCTATGTCACAACCAAGAGCGATAAAATTCGCATTTAATAAATATTCTTTACATGATGGCAACAAACATTCCGCTACATATACCGTCTGCAAACGAAAGATGGAGGATCAACTGGGAACGACGTCCAATTTTGTGAGGCACGGTGTGTTGTCCCGTAGCCCTATGCATCCTGCAAGGTAAGTGACTGGCTTGGTAGTGGAGCACATGTAACGTAGAAATTAACTTTATAGGAGTTCATCGTTCAAAACAAAACACTGTTGTTGTTGAAATTCATATCTCGCTTGAAGCTTCCACTGTGAATAAGTTCAATAATCTCGCTGGTGAAAACGCAGGCTAACCAAACATTAACCAATCTGCTACGTTACCCGAACTTGATCACAGCAGTTCGTGTTAAAGTAAATCTGCTTAAAGCAGAGTAGAAAACAAGCTTTCGATTGTCAGTTATGATGAAAGGAGATTGAGAGTACGTTAAAACATTGCTAAACATTATCATGGGCGTCAATTGGGTATGGCAAACTTATCGCACTTGCGATAGCCTATAGTGTAACAATCTAGTCTTGTTTTTCCACGGAGTCGCTTGAAAATATAGCTAGGTAGTCGCTGTTTTTTTTGTTTGGTTTTTTGCTCGTTTCCTAACTGTCCTTGCTTTCTTTGGGTCTTTTTGTGTCTGGCTGCTTAATGCACAAAAGCATCACAGATTAAATGTAACATAACGATTGTGTTCAATGACAAGCCAGGCGGATCTTGAACAGTCGCCTAATCATTGCGTTTATTTGCAAGTTTAGTTGCCGTTTGCAAATTGAAAATATTTTTTTGTGTAGTAGTAGCTAGTTACCGAATAATGTCCTATTCATACTGCCTAAATAAAAAATGGGAATACAATGTCTCTCTGTAGCTAATTGTAATCAATTTTGTAAAGGCTGTAAAATGTGATTTTTTTGTTTTTGTTTTTCCTGTTAGTCACTTTTGGACATTAATAGGAGTACCATAGACATATAGAGAGATCTTAGATTGGGATTTGGACTAGTGATTGGGTGACTTGGACTTGAGTAATGGAGACTTGGGACTTGACTTGGACTTGTAGTTCAGGGACTTGACTACAAAACACTGGGATGTAGATACTTTTGTACCCTCCAGCATCTTCACAAGGTCCTTTGCTGTTGTTCTAGGATTGATTTGCACACTTCGCACCAAAGCACGTTCATCTCTAGGAGACAGAACGCATCTCCTTCCTGAGTGGTATGACGGCTGCGTGGTCCCATGGTGTTTATACTTGAATACTATTGTTTGTACAGACGAACGTGGTACCATCAGGTGTTTGGAAATTGCTCCCAAGGATGAACCAGACTTGTGGAGGTCCACAATTTTCTTTCTGAGGTCTTGGCTGATTTTTTTATTTTATTTTTTCCATGATGTCAAGCAAAGAGGCGCTGAGGTTGAAGGTAGGCCTTAAAATACATACACAGGTACACCTCCAATTGACTAAAATAATGTCAATTAGTCTATCAGAAGTTTCTAAAGCCATCACATAATTTTCTGGAATTTTCCATGCTGTTTAAAGGCACAGTCAACTTAGTGTACATGTAAACTTCTGACCCACTGGAATTGTGATATAGTGAATTAAAAGTGAAATAATCTGTAAACAATTGTTGGAAAAATGACTTGTGTCATGCACAAAGTAGATGTCCTAACTGACTTGCCAACACTATAGTTTGCTAACATGAAATCTGTGGAGTGGTTAAAAATGAGTTTTAATGACTTCAACCTAAGTGTATGTAAACTTCTGACTTCAACTGCATATATATATATATATATATATATATATATATATACAGTTGTGTTCAAATAAATAGCAATGCGTTAAAAAAAGTGAATAAAGTGCTAATATTTTTTAATAGCTTTTAGTTCCATATTTCAAATGTAGTGGAAACATTGCACATTCAATTCCAAATCAAAGTATTAACAAATTTTATCAAGTCTGCGTTATTCTTTTACAGGAAGCAAAGAAAAGGAATATTAATCTGTTCAAAAAAATAGCAGTGTTGACATTTTTCTCTTCAAACTCAAACACTTACTGTATAAACTGAAGAAATATTTCAAGATTTAACTTCTTTAAATTACTGAACTAATATTTAGTTGCATAACCATTGTTTTTGATAACTGCTGCGCATCTGCGTTGCATCGAGTCAACCAACTTCTGGCACCTAGAAACAGTTATTTCAGCCCAGGATGAACAAACTACATTCCACAGTTCCTGTGAATTTTTGGGTTTTGCTTCAGAAACTGCATTTTTAATGTCACCCCACAAGTTTTCAATGGGGTTGAGGTCGGGGGATTGAGCTGGCCACTCCATTACCTCAATCTTTTTTGTCTGGAACCAAGATGTTGCTCGCTTACTCGTGTGTTTGGGGTCGTTGTCTTGTTGAAACACCCATTTCAGGGGCATTTCCTCTTCGGCATACGGCAACATAATCTCCAAGTATTTTGATGTATTCAAACTGACCCATGATCCCTGGTATACGATAAATAGGCCCAACACCGTAGTATGAAAAACATCCCCATACCATGATTTTTTGCGCCACCATGCTTCACTGTCTTCACAGTGTACTGTGGCTTGAATTCAGTACCCGGGGGTTGTCTGACATACTGTTGACGACCACTAGACCCGAAAAGAACAATTTTACTCATCAGTCCACAGAATGTTACGCCATTTCTCTTTGGGCCAATCAATGTGTTCCTTGGCAAATTTTAACCGATTCTGCACATGCCGTTTTTTCAACAATGGTGCTTTACGGGGACTTCTTGCTGATAGCTTAGCTTCGATCAAACGTCTTCTGACTGTAACAGCACTTACAGGTAATTTTAGATCATTTTTGATCTTTCTGGAGGTGATGATTGGCTGAATCTTTGCCATTCTGACTATTCTTCCATCCGTTTTAACAGTAGTTGCTTGTTTTGTTCCGCGTGTTTCGGGTTTTTGTTGCCATTTTAAAGCATTTGAGATCATTTTAGCTGAGCATCCTATAATTTGCTGCACTTCTTTATACGTTTTCCCCTCTCCAATCAACTTTTTAATCAAATTACGTTGCTCCTCCGAACAATGTTTGGAACGGCCCATTTTACTTAGCAATTCAGAAGGAAATATATTTTATAACAATGTGTGAAACATTTGCTTCCCTTCTTCCTTAATAAAGGACAATTAATGACACCTGTTTTTTCACAGAATTAATGAATTCTCTAATTAAACTCCCCTTTCAATGAATGAGTCAATTACTCAGAACAAGCAGCGTGCATGTCATGACAGTTGGGTCTGTTGTTTTTCTATTACACTACTACAGCTACAAGTAAATTATTTGCCATGCAGAAATATCACTACTACTAATAACAGTGGTTCATCAGGTTACTGATGTTGTACTGCTATTTTTTTGAACACCACTGTTATATTTAAGTTTCTTAGCTGATGCTTTTATCCAAAGCGACGTACAGCATATGAATAGATATATTTTTTCAGCCAATGTGGTCCCTGATCGAAACCATAGTCTTTGCATTGTTAGTGCAATGCTCAAGTGACGTATAATGGATCATAACATCCAGGGACGGCTGTAGAAATGGCCATGACAGTGTAGTGTAGTATAATGGTTAAGGAACTGGGCTTGTAACTAAAAAGGTTGCAGGTTCGATTCCCAAGTAGGACACTGTTGTCCTCTACCTTCAACTGCGTTGCTTCAGTATACAGGGTGGACAAAATATCTGAAACACCCCAGAAAAATGGCTTTAGCTTTGAATGTAAACCACAATTACAAAATCATCTACATGGGTGATTCCTATTCATTTGAATGCTAATTAGCAGCATGTGTCTGCTTAAGAGGTCTAACCAGCAGCACTTTGCGAGGTAAGATGAGGATACTAACAGTTCCAAAGGGGCCAAGTAGTTGGTGGCCGAATTGCAGGTGCGGTGGTCACAAAAATTGCAAAATCATTTAAGATGGCAAGGGGAACAGTGTCAAAAATTGACAACATATGCCCAACACCAAAAAACAGCATCAGCAAAAAAGAACTGTGGCCGCAAGTCCAAGCTCTCCAACAGGGACAGACGGACACTTGGTAGGATAGTTGCTAATAACCACAGAACTACAGCTCTAAAAATCACCACAGAATTGAATCAATCCATATCTGAACCAGTCTTAACAAAAACAGTACATTGTAAGCTTCACAAAGCTGGGATTTATGGCAGGGCTGCCATTCGGAAACCATTTGTATGAATGTGAATGAGCCGGGACTGTATCAACTCATCGTGGATACAACCTTATAAATTAAAATACATTTTTTTTAAATAAAGCAATGTCTACAAATATGTATACATTTTGGCTATATAAAATGTCTACATTGGAAGACTTTCTTTAGTTGTTTTTCTGCCATGTTGAATTATTTTATTTATTTTGGCATTACTTCTTTGACGTCTTTAACCCCTTCGCGCAGATGCCAAATATAGTCAATTCTCACCTATTTCGGGGTGTTCTATTTAAGGCTTTATAACGCTAGTTGTGAGCTGCACAGAAACTTGGAAAGGGGCTTAGATTAAGCAGGACAGTACCATTTACAGTACTAACCTAGATTAGTTTCTTTACATAATTTAGGTCATAATTTAAGTGCCACAAATGCAAATAAATCTTGGCAAAAACAAAATCGTTTTTATGTAGTTTGCTATAAAATACTGAGAGCTACAAATGTAGAACAGGTAAAACTATAGATTTCCTGGATCATAAACTCCTTGTCCACAAGCAAAATATGAGGGTGATATACAGAACTACTAAAGATCTATGATGCAAAGTGTACCCTGTTGTCCCTTAGTGTCTCCAACTCTATGGTTAAAGTCATAAAGGCTATTCATAGCACCGTTTTCTTAAAAGCTGTAGACTAGTTTATAATTTAAGACAAACATGAATACTGTAATTGGGACCGATACATCTACCACTGTAGTATGGGGCGCCAACGTGGATCGGGTTAAAGCTTTTACCTTTTCAGAAGTTAGGGCTTCAAAGGTAGCCTAATTCAAAATTGGAATGTGTTCCATCCAACTCGCTGCGCACGCTATGTCTTTCTACCAAGTCGCCCCAAAGATTTAAGTCTATGGTTCTATGCTTCTTCTACTCATCTCTTAGTACTGACATCTTGAAGGCAATTAATACAATGTATATTGCCATCCGCTGGCCGAAAGACCATATTGCACCCAAAAAATGTAATTAAATTAGTTTGGATATAATTTTATTTGCCATTTCTCAATTATTGTCATTTTGGCGGTCCATGAAATCATTTTGGCCCGGCCGCCAAATAATTTACGATGTACGAAAACCCTGGGTCCAAAAACCTATCCAAAACTTGTCATAAAATTATTAAAATACTTTTTGTCTTAAAAAATAAAATAAAATGCCCCCAAATGTTCATTTGCCCCTTATGATGGTTTAAGATGAAAACATTGATATCACACTGGTACGCACACCTAAATATGTAGCTTAATCATTCACCCTTGTACTTCAATAAAACATCACTTTTTTTCTGTACTCTACATGTAATCTTTTGCTGCATGCCCTGGGATGACATTTCTCTATTTTCTTTCAAACATGTTGCCATTCATAATCACTTTAAGGAAAATTTTACTTTCATCTAGTATATGCTAGTGCACAGTAAATTGGAATTTGTATTTTCCATGCCGTAAATGTCGAGTGTAGCCCAGGGAGATACTAATGCTGTAGTCTATTGTATATACAATACAATTATATTCCACCATCAGGGAAATGCTGGCAAATGTTCTAGCTTCACAGCAAATTGTTACATGTAAAACATGACTTATGAACACTTACACTACAGTATGTGAAATGCACTCAAAAAGTGAAAATAACAATATCAAACATATGGCACTAGACAGTGGTGGAGTGGAAAAACTAACATACATACATATTTGAAATATTACAGGAAGTAATGCTTACATATCGAGGAGGAGAATCTTTTTCATGTTTGTAGGCATATTCTCTGATAGAATCAATACTATGCTATCTTCTTCTGACCCACTCTCAAAATCCATGTAAACAAGATGAGGATTTTCTTGTAATGCTGACAAGTTGGCCAAATTACTAAAATCTTGTGAAAATAGCAGGAAAACAACAATTACACCTCAGTGAGCGAATGTACATTCTTGCGTTTTCTGTTGTTTGTGTAAAACAATTAATAAAACTAAAAATGCTGTTATGCCCAGCTGTAATTTATCGTTCAAAGCATCATTATAAATTGATGTGTATTTTTTAAACGGATTGTCCAAGACAATATATGACCACAGAATCTTGAAAGGGGAATCTCTGTGTAAAACCAATGGTAGGATTGCATATTTATTTCATATTTAGTAGCAGATATTGATAGTAGAATGACAAGGTATAATTACACAAGAATTTCACTTGTTTATTTTGCTATTGAGCAGGGCTTTTCACGGCTGTATTGGCATACGTTCGGACTATTGTTGGCTTGCTATGACGGAATACAAATTTTTGGTGGTGAAAAATATATTTTTATGAACTCACAAGATGGACTCTATTGTCCACTGTGTCACGCATGGGTCGGTGTAGTTGCAGGTGAGACTGGGTGGAGGGTTGCTTGTGAAATGGACTAGCTACAGTGGTGTTCAAAAAAATAGCAGTACAACATCAGTAACCTGATGAACCACTGTTATTAGTAGTAGTGATATTTCTGCATGGCAAATAATTTACTTGTATATGTAGTAGTGTAATAGAAAAACAACAGACCCAACTGTCATGACATGCACGCTGCTTGTTCTGAGTAATTGACTCATTCATTGAAAGGGGCGTGTTCAAAATAATAGTGTGGAGTTTAGAGAATTCATTCATTCTGTGAAAAAAAACAGGTATTCCACAGGTAAACAGGTGATGCCATCATGATTCTGTATAAAAGGATATCAAAAGACTCCTGATATCTTATTTCCAGGTACTCTTAGAAGCAATACTATAACCTCTCTGCATTTGAATGGATCTCTATGGGAATTGGGGGGTGGGACTAGATTAAGCTGTAAATTACACGGGAATAGTATGGAACCCATGGTTGGCTAAATGGCTGTCAACAAGGGTCTGGCGTATCAAACAAGCCTTAAATCATCACTCTGCTGCCAGAAATACAGTAGATATGGATGGATAACTTGAAGGGTTTCTTCTCCCGACTTATTTTTCCATAGAGTTCAATAGGAAAATTTGTCAGGAGAAACAATCCTTCAAGTGATCCATCCATATCTACTGCATATCTGGCAGCAGAGTGATGGTTTGAGGCTCGTTTGATACCTCAGACCCTTGTTGACGTACAGCCATTTAGGCAACCATGGGTTCCATACTATTCCTGTGTAATTTACAGCTTAATCTAGTCCCACCCCCCAATTCCCATAGAGATCCATTCAAATGCAGAGAGGTTATAGTATTGCTTCTAAGAGTACCTGGAAATAAATATCAGGAGTCTTTTGATATCATTTAATACAGAATCATGATGGCATCACCTGTTTACCTGTGGAATACCTGTTTGACCTGTTTTTTTTCACAGAATGAATGAATTCTCTAATTAAACTCCACACTGCTATTATTTTGAACACGCCCCTTTCAATGAATGAGTCAATTACTCAGAACAAGCAGCGTGCATGTCATGACAGTTGGGTCTGTTGTTTTTCTATTACACTACTACATCTACAAGTAAATTATTTGCCATGCAGAAATATCACTACTACTAATAACAGTGGTTCATCAGGTTACTGATGTTGTACTGCTATTTTTTTGAACACCACTGTACATGACAATAGTGGCACTTAAATTCTCTGTATATTTGTCTCAAATTGTATACTAATAAAGCTAGAACACAGAGTTTGTTTTGTGTCTGTTGAGCAATCTCACGGTGGCTAGGGGGTCTGCGATAAGTGGTTAATATCATCACATCCTTATTGCTATGAATCTTGGGTAATCAAGGGCAGCAGTGTAGTATAATGGTTAAGGAACTGGACTTGTAACCGAAAGGTTGCAGGTTCGATTCCCAGGTAGGACACTGCCGTTGTACCCTTGAGCAAGGTACTTAACCTGAATTGCTTCAGTATATATCCAGCTGTATAAATGGACAAATGTAATAAGAAGTTGTGTAAGTCGCTCTGGATAAGAGAGTCTGCTAAATACCTGTAATGTAATGTACTGTAATCACACTGGCAAAGTCTGGTGAAGTCCCAAGCGGACTCTGGAAGTCTACATGAAAATCCGCATGAGCCCCCTTGTGTACTTGATGAATTGTAGAATTGGACAGCCCTACCTGCTTGGGACTTCACAGGAACATGTCTGTTAAGTCCACCAAGTGTGGGGAAGACCAGAAATTTGAATTCAGCCATTGTCTTCATCTGTCATTTATGTGCTTATAAAGAAATGTCGCTTAAAATTTCAGATGGCGTAAATGTTAGAGCTAATCTTTCACAGAAACTTCATAGAGTCTTCATCATATCTTCACTCATTCTACTTCATTTATTTCACCATGGTTAATGAATAAACAATTTCACATCCATCTGAATGAGAAAATGACATTTACAAATGCATTTACATTTATTTCACTGTTGTTGCTAATCTAAATTATCAATAAAGCTAAATTAATTCTAGGATCTTTTTTCACTTATATAAGTTGGACATAAGAATGCTGTCTTATCTATTTTGCTGTTTTTCCACTGAAACAGATTTTTCAACATCAATGTATTCAATCACAATTACATTTATTTCTTTCACCATGATTGTTGAATAAACATTATTTCACATCAATCTAAATTAAAACCTTTTGGTATAAAAAACATATCTACTGTTTTTCATCAAATGTCTTCAAAAACATTTAAATTAATTCATTTTACTGTGTTGAATAAACATGCTTTCACATCCATTTGAATGACAAAATGATATGTGAAATTAAATGATAATTTTCCATTCATTCACTTTTAGGACATTACACTGTAGTCATACAGTATATCTTTTGGTTTTTTTACTGAAGGATTTTTCATCAATGTCTTCAAACACATTTTCATTTATTTATTATACTGTGGTTACTGAAAAAAACTGTCAAATCATTCTAAATGGAAAACAAATTACATATTTAGAATTTTAGCATTTTTTCACTTTGTGACGGCTGTACAACTGGCTGACACAAAGTGTCAGTAACTTTTTATTACAGTTTTTTATGATTGCTTTGACTCATTTTGCACGACAGAGTTTCAATGTGCAAAACTCTTAACACAGAATGCTATGCTGCTCATTTTGGGTTCAAAATGTAATATAGCATGCAAAATAAAAACACCAGTGTCAAATCCGAGAATATTATATGCAAAAGTTTATCACAGCACCAGAACATTAGATATTTCAAACAATGAAGTTAAATCATTGCTGCATTTTCAATATACAACAGTCATTATGAAATAATGCTGCCAAACACAAAATCCTTCTGATAAAAAAAGAGTTTGAAAGTGTTCTTTTGTCATAACGCAAAATGCTATACTCCTAATCTTGGGCTCAAAATCATATATAGCATGCACAATAGAAACAACTGTACCAAATTAGATTGTATTTCATGCTGAAGTTTATCATAGTGTCAGAACAGTGGATATGATCATCGTTGAAGTTTAATTATTGGTGCATTTTCAAATACAATGGCCATTATCAAATAATGCGGTCAAACACAGAATACTTGTTACCAAAAAAGACTGCAATGGTCATTTCCTCATAAGTACTTGAAATTATGTACAGCAATCATCCCCTGTGATAGACTGCAGTTTTGCACTTGTGTTTTTATGAAAGACAAACAAAATATTAGATTAGATTATATGAAGTTTAATCATTAAAGAAAAATCATACAGTAATGCAGTACTGTAAACTCAACTGTATTGTACAGTAAAAGCAAAAACAGTAAAAGCAAAAACAGTTATAGTAACAACAAACTTTACTGTAAAGTAAAAAAAAAAACTGCTTCTCGCTGCTTAAGCAGCATTTTGCCTCTCTGCTGCATTTGGCCACAGAATTTTGTCGACGTCGCATCTGATGTCTTCGTTGGCAAGACAGCGCTGGTAAAATATTTTAGAGTGCCTTATCCACCCCTGACACTGCTGGGCTGTAATGTCATCGCATGCCTCATCCATGGCCTGAAGGAGCGTTTCCTGCTCATATGGACACCTATTGTATACCTTCCACCTCCAGGCCGAGAAAAACACCTCGATGGGGTTCAGAAAGGGGGAGTAAGGTGGAAGGAATTGGAATCGGAACTCTGGATGGGCTGTATACCAGTCTTGCACAGCCAACACACAATGGAAGTTTACATTGTCCCAGACAATGATGAACACCATCTGAGCATTTGGCTGTACGAGACGGTTGTACAGCCCATCCAGAAAATGTATGAGGCGCACGGAGTTGTATTCCCCCAGCAGAGGGTCAGGCTGACCAATCAGGGATGGATGTGTGTGGGCCTGCCCAATGGTCTCAGGGCCGGGTCTAGGCAAACTAGGCATGTACAGTACCTATTACCTATATACTGTATATTTACTGTACATGGTCCACGACCATGACCACGATCATGACCACGACCCTGTCCATGATCCTGTCCTTCGTTACCAACCTCAACCTCACTGACCTGCTCCATGTTGTCAGAAACTGCCATTCAGGTTTCTAAGCAGCCTTTTATGTAGTGGTGAAGAGATTATCAATTGTGTTGCAATACTACTCACCTGGGCAAGGTTGTTGGAAGTACTGAGACATGACTACAAAGACCTGTTGAATTGATTTAGTGATCTGCATTTGTAGTAATAAGCGTTTGAACATTGTTGTAATATTAGGTGGCTGTATTCTGAGAATGGAGCATATGATTTAGAGTTTGGCACTTTGTATTAACAGTTTTGCATTTTGTATGTCAGCATAGGATGTAGTGTCTTAAGGTAAGAATTCTGCAAGTCAGTTTAGCACTTTACGTTAACAGTTTTACACTTTGTATGTCATCATAGGATGTAGTGTCTTAGAGTATGAATTTTGAAAGTCATTTTGGCGCTTTGCATTTTGAGTTTTGTACATTGAAATTCTGCTGTGCAAAATCAGTCAAAGCAATCGTAAAAAACTGTAATGTCTCCTTTGAGAATATTCACAGTTATAATACACATCCATAATCCAGGACACATAGTTTGTTTCATACAACACATACTATCTTTATTAATTTGACATTATGACACTGCATGCTTATTGATTTGAGTGCACTCATTTAGTTAAGTCTGTTGTCATTAAGGTATCAGTTTAGGATTTATGTTAACATACCTTTTCTTTAACCCCTACCGGTTGTGCTGCTGAGTCATCCACCAGTGAAAAGATACGCTGAAGCTGGTGGCAGCCAAAAAAGAAAAAAAAGCTGGTAGCAGCCAAAAAAGAAAAAAGCTGGTAGCAGCAATTTATACTGGAAAAGCAGGAAGTGGAAGATGCCCACTCTCATATGAAAAAGGGACAAAATGGTATATAAAAAATATAAATGCCATTGTATGATTCTGATGGATAGGAAATTCCATTTACTTCATACCTGTGGTGAAATAACTGAATTGTAATGTGTTTTTAGACACATGATGAAAAATGTGTCTTAGTGGAAAATCAGAAAAAGGCATATGAAAATGTCAGATTTTTCAATCAAAATTGCTGAAAAACAACTGAATATCATCCATTTTATAAAATAAATACAAAGAAATGTGTTTGAAATAATATATAAAAAAAAAAAAAAAAGGGATTGCACTTTTCCATTTTGGTGTATTTCATATGGTCATAGATTTCATATGGTGAAAATTACAAAGTCTGAATTTCCTATGTAAGAAATGGGGAGATTTTGTCAATTGGAAAGGAAAAATTCATATGCATGAAGTCCTGATTTTGTAAATCACATATGAAATAGTGACTCGCAAAAGTACAAAATTCATATGCATGAAATTATGATTTACGAAAGTACAAAATTCATGTGCATAAAATCCTGATTTGTCACATGCTAAAAACCACATATGAAATACTGTAAATCAATACAAATGCCATGTTAGCTTTGACGGACATAGCAACAGTTACTACTGTTGTTATCACGTGACACCCTGCGTGTATCGGATCATATTTTTTTCTCCCCTCCAATATCCGATCCAGCGTTCTGGGCCAGTATCGGCCCGATACCGATGCCGTGGATCGGATCGGGACATCCCTAATTACAACCGCTTTATTATATGTTTGCTACCTCTTCAAACCCCACAGACAAGTATAGCTTATGAAAGACACACTGTGAATGACGCTTGGCTGACCAAGGACGTTCCATTTGCCTAATACGTTGCCTCAATTCCTCCGTCCTCAAATATCATCCTTATGTTAATATTTGCATTTGGTAGCTACTGTTTTATAAAAGCAATAACACACACGCACATACACATTCTCTCTCTCTCTCTCGATTGGTTGACAGTGTGAAAAAACTAATTTGTTTTCACAGTTTTTAATGTTCATATTTGGTAACTTTTAGAAAAGCAATAACAAAAAACTCATACATTTCATGTGACTGTTTCAGTTGACATTGTATTGTATACAAATCTGATTGGTTGACTTATGTAAAATAAAATGATTGTAATCAGTTGTTTTCACAGTTTTTGAAGAGAAAACAAAGACAATGGAGGAAAATTAATTTAGATGCATTTTGAGTAATGGCATTACGTTCTTAATGATTGCTATAGATATTGTGATAATATCATTATCGCAATATTTTTTGCCATGATAATCGTATTGTGAAAATTTGGTATGACAGCTGTAGCATGAAGTCCTCCTGACTTCGTAAATCACATGTGAAATCATGACTGGCAAAATTACAAAATTCAGATGCATGAAATCTAGTTTTGTCACATGCAAAAAAAACACATACGAAATCCTGTAAATCACATATGATATCATGACTCGCAAAAGTACAAAATTCATATGCATGAAATCCTTCCTTGACATTTCTTGCAAAGCATCAGGATTAATTGTATAAGAATTACAGACTTTTGTACATCATCTTCATTTATTGGGGTCAGAGTCCAGATTTTGTATATGCAAAAATACAAAGTGAACCTTTCATGACATAATAATTTGGGACAATGTTGACATTTCTTGCAGAGTTTCTTGAAGACTCATCACTTCTTGCACCATTTCTCGAAAAAACGAAATAGCTCAGTATTTCTTAGACAAGAATTATGGATTTCATCAAATAAGAAGTCAAGATTTCACACATAAGAATTCCATAAAAGAATTATGGATTTCATGGGGTCAGAGTCCTGATTTTGTACTTGGAAAACTATGAAGTCAGCAAATTGACTAAGGCCAAATTCAGAGTTGAGATAATCACGCGCAAATAGCACTTACTCCCGAAATTCCGCTCTAGTATATACGCACTCAAGGAGATTTGATAAAAACAAGGTGTGTCTGCAAGATATGCGGATTCACTTAATTTTTTCCGCATAACTTTATTCGGAAAAAAAGGTGGTCTATGTCTAGCGCCACCAATAGATGATTATGAAAAATACAGCATCTTTCACATAAATGGATATTAGAATGAGTGCATGTTATTTGAACATAATATTGGCCTTATTTTCCTTTGCCTAGCCTACTTGTAATTATCAAAGAGCTGTCATAAAAAGAAAAATATGTAAAAGTATGATTGACCGTCTATATCATACCAGACTAATTTTAGATGGATTAATTGATGGACGGTGTCTGGATCATATTTGCTTTGACAGAGAGACTTTTGTACTTGTCAGCTCAGCTGCTGCAAAATTATTAGGAAACGCACATTTCCCCGCAGTGTAACAGTGCTCCAGGTCACAATCTCTCTAAGTATTAGGCTATGTGACTTCAACTGGTTAAATTGAAGATTCACATGTGTAGGCTACTTAATAATATTGCGTTCAACCACTGTACATGATTTTATTAGGTAACTTGTAAAAAATATTTAAAAATTTTTTTTTAAAGTAAATCCAGTGATTTATTTGTATACTTAATAATATTGCGTAGACCACTGTACAACAATTATTTTTTTGATTGTGTGATGGGTTTTTCCCAGTCATCAATATCTAGGAGTTATGATCATTTCATCAATGCAATGTATTAGTACGTTCATGCCTTCCCCACCACGCAAGAGCAACTACAATACGCAAGAGCAACTACAATGCACAAAGGCAGGATTTTACAAAGGCAAATGCAGTTATTAAAGGCACTGTCACTGATACGTTGAAAATGTAAACCCCCACAAACATTTTTTTAGTAGAAAGCTGGCAACCCAGGGGACAGGTACAAGAAACAGGTCATTAGAATATCATGCCCTTTTGCCACACAGTTTGAGAAAAGCACTGTGTAAGTTAAGTTGGCCATCTCTGAATCCGACCCTAAGAATTAGGGACAATGGGCCTTATTCACCAATCACTCTACAAACAAATTTGTTCTTTAAGACTTTCTTTAAACGTTTTTTCAAACATTACGGGATTAACTGATGTTTGCGTTTTGAGCTTCTGTTCAATCCAAGAAAACATTGGTGAAGGCCAGAATGTTCATGAAAACATTTTAAAGAAAGTCTTAATTACAGATTTGATCGTAAAATGGTTGATGAATGAGGCGAAAAGTGGGCATTTCTTGCAGAGTTTCTCAAAAAATTTTAAAGTCAGTATTTCTTAGACAAGAATTACGGATTTCTTAGTGTCAATCTGGATTTTGTATGTTTCTAAAACACAGTCATCATTTCTTAGATAGGAATTATGAATATTGTAAAGTACAAAGTCATCAGAATTACAGAATTATGGATTCCTTAAATTGACCTTTAATTTAATGCAAAGTTTCTCGAATAGTTTCAAAGGGCCAGAATTTCATAGACAAATGAAAGTGAAATCCTGAATTTATATAGTCTTTTTTATGAAATCCTGACTGCGTATCAGGCGTCAAAGAAGCCTGTGGCAAATTTGAGTATTTGCAGTGACAATGATGAGGGGTCTTTAAGCCTTCATAGGCCTTTAAGAGCACAGAGTCAGAGAAGATTGTTTTTGCTCACGGCCATTCGTTGCAGTGACCCCGTTCTTTGCTTTCCGGGGAGGTCCTGAGGACACAAGCTCTCATGGGGGCTCTGCAGCACCCCTTGAACGGATGATTTTTGACAGTTTTGAAGGCGTGCATCTCAGGCTCCAAGCATCCTTTTGGACCCAAACTCAACTTTGGGATCACATCTGAGCACTACGGATAACGTCAGCACCAGGCCGGTAGCTTTGATCTTACTGCAATCTAAAAGCTTTCAGCAGGGGCGCCACCAAAATGTTTCAGCATTTGCCGCTCCCTCAGCCACCGGCCATGCTCGGAACTGGCAGGACCGGGGATCGAACCCCCGATCCTCGGGGCGCAACAGCACAGACTAAAAAGTCGGTGCCTTTGTCCGCTACGCCACCGCGGCGGCATTCCCATTCATTTCAATTGGGTGGACAAACATATGGGGGGGGGAAAAAAAAAAAAAACGGATCGTTCTGAGCCACCAAATTCAAATGATTCCTTTCTCTACTTCTTCAGATAGGCAATGTTAGTGAATGGGGAATGTTGGTGTGTCTCACAGCACAAGAAGAACTGGCCACATCGGAAAAGATTTAGTATTTTACATCACAAAGCCCTTCTCAAGACCCAAACTCCATGTGTTTCCAACCCGTCAAACGGCCATGACGGCCGAAACCAAAATTGATCAAATTTAACTCAGGCTTCAAACTGGGCCTCGCTACATTAATTCCTGACTTTGTATTTTTAGGACTCCTACACTAATATAAAATCCAAGATTATTTGTTCAAGAATGACAGATTCTTGGGGGTAACAGGATTTCGTAAATAAGAAAGGACAAAATTCATATGCATGAAATCCTGACTTTGTTAGACACATTTCTTCATATTTATTTTATTAAATGGATGATATGCAGTTGTTTGTCAGCGATTCTAATTGAAAAATCTGATATTTAAGAGAAACCCTAGGTTTTAGGGTTCAACTTAGGGTTTGGGTAGAGTTAAGGTTAGACGGTAAGTTTTAGGGCTGAGGCAACATTACGGTTGTGTTCAAGAGCTTGAGAATAGGGTTAGTCTTTGGAAAAAAATAATTAACTATAGATAAACTAATCTAAGTTAGTATTTGACGAGCCTCCAAACATGTAAGCCTACGTACTGTATAAAACTTAAATGAACCTCTACATTAATGAAATATCTTGGTAGCCTGTAAAAACCACAGAATTAAGCCCAGTAACATTTCTTATTTCTTTCTATGTATATGATTCATTTACAACTGTAATAAGGCAAAGTAACATATATGGACAAAAGGAAATAAAAGGCTAATCCCACCCCAAAAGAGGTTGAAGTGACTTACCTGATTCAAATACATTTTCAATATGATTAGAAGTTCCTCGACTTCTATTGGCTGGAAAAATGTGCGCAGACTTCATGTTGTGTTCAGTGTAAATAACATTACTTACTAGTATATTAAATGCACTGTCTGGCATGGTACAGAAGAGGACAGATTGGACTAGTCTAACTGGTGAAGCTCCCGTGGACAAGTGAGAAAAAGATATCAAATTCAGGTCTGAGAGATTGTGCCTCTAGGGAATTTATGCTTCATTACCGTTGTTCATTATCAACTACATTAATGACCCATTTGTTTAGAAGTTTATGTTCATATACAATCTAATGGACAATGGTTTTTGGCTTCTGTTGCACAATTATTCATGCTTCTTGACAAATAAGAAGTCCAAGTCTAATTTCCATTACAAGTGTTTTCATCATGTTTCGTTTTGTTATAAGTAGCCGTTAATGGCATTGTAGATCCCAGAACTCTCACTACAACAGACAAGGACTATCTGAATGAAGCACAGCGCTATAATCTTACCGTAGTCCACCTAAGGTCCTTTGGCCCTGAAACTCAATTCCATTAGAGTATCAAAATGTATTTACAGTGCAGTCCGTAGGTCTTTGGACAGTGACACAATTTTTGTTGTTTTGGCTCTGTACTCCAGCACATTGGATTTGAAGTGAAGCAATGAATAGGTTAAAGTGCACTGTCATCTAATTTAAGGGTATTTACATCCATAGCAAGTTCAAGTAGGAAGTGCAGCCTGTTTTATAGGCTACATAGTCCCCCCATTTTAGGGGACCAAAAGTAATTGGACAAATTAAGAATCTTAAATAAAGTTGTCATCATGTTTGGTTTTGGTTGCAATTTACACAGTTAAAACCCAAATGAACAAAGGGTGTCAATATCTCAGCTGTTTTAGCACCAATTACCAAGCCACTTGGCAGATCATCTAATCTCATCAATATCTCGCCATAAAATAAATATGGGAAAAATTTGTTGTTACATTTTTCAGCCATGGGTTCCCTCTGCAGATTTCCAATGGGGTCTTATCATGGGGTTTTCTGATTTGTGCCAAATAAGATCTGTGGTTAATATGAGCCTAAGAGAGTTTTCACGTTTTGTTCAACGACATAAATTACACATTAATATCTTAAACATGAATTCTTAGGCTTTCATTTGGTTTTTAAAAGTATGTTGCTAAGTTTCTATATTCAAACTACGGAATAAATACATGTCATTACCTCAGCAGATCCTTGGCTGCTCTCAAGTGTAGCTAGCAGCTAGTCGTGTCAGCACTCCTTTCAAACCTTTCCACAGCAACTTGTTTTATATGAAATTCAAGAATATGAATGGATACTATTTAAAACTAAGGTCTTCGTAGCTTGCTAGCCCGCAAGCTAGTATGGCAAGCCGTTTTAACATGTATTCGACTTCCATAGCTAGTTACCTTATTAGTCCCAATTAGCTGCCTATTTTCCTAGCTAGCTGGCCATATATGGCTTAGCTAACTACCACAATTACCTAGCTAGCTTGTTGCAGTTTGAGGCTATGTTTCATTCTGTAAGCAAAATAAAACCCTCTGGTTAAACTAGCTGCACTTAGGACATAGCTAGCTAGTATTGTAGCAGCTGGCAGCTAGCTAACTTAACCGGCCAGCCAGCTAGGACATTGGGCAGCTAATTCTGACTAATTTAATAACTTAAATTAAAACGGCTTGCCATAAGCTATTGTTAGCTTGCTAGCTAAATGTTAAAACGACTTGCCATGAGCTATCGTTAGCTTGCTAGCTAGCTAACCCAGCATTGCCAAACATGGCAGTGTTGCCAAATCAGACTCGGGAGACAAAGTTAATCAACCTCCCTGTCAAAAACACGCCCAAACAAACTGGGGAGTAGGGCGATTGTGGACGGGAGGGGGTGGAATAGCTAAATTAATATCTAAATTGATAAGCTAGCTAATGTCTTTGAACAATAGTAGCGCCCAGATTTTTTTTAAAACAACCCGAAAAACCACAACCTGCCACATCAGAAAGGACAAGCCTAAATCGCGTATGTAGGCCTCTATAACTAAGCAGTCTTGGCAGCTCTGGATTTTGCTTTGCTCCAGGTAGCAAACAGGCTACAAACATTCCCTGGGGCCTTGTTGAACGCGGGAGGACAGGAGGCTCGAAAAACTGTTCAGTGGTGGTGTGTGACATTGGCGGAATGTGACCGATAATGTAGTTCACTTGAGCATAGCATTATATTTAATTTATATTAATTGTGTGTGTGGTTCAAAAATTGCAAAAAAGTGTTTTTTCGTGGGGATTATCTTCATTAACAAAACATGAAAATATTTTAGGCTTATATTAACCACAGAATATATATTCGGCAAAACCTCAAAATCCCTATGGGGGGAAAAAAGGGAATCTGCCAAGGGAACCCATGCCAAGGGAACCCCGGAAGAAACCTCCAAATTGGCCTACAAAAATATGTCATGACTGTAGCATTCTATAGCTATTAGGACGTAATTTGTGGGGATTACGTAACTCTGCGACTTTCCTTTTGATGCATAGTTAAATGTTTTCATGCATATGTATACCTGGACTGAACACGCTAAAACAGGGTGGAGATGTCTTAAGTATTCCGTCTGATTTACTAAAGTATGCATTAATTGCGACTCCCATCTTCGCGTGGGAATTTTTAGAATTCCTGAAAGCAGGCGGTAATTTTCCTCAATGCGCTGAAATAGCCTAGGCCTATAGCTCACACACAGGATGCTGGAGAAAGGTGTCGGGCTGTATACACAAATACTCGGCAAAACAAATAAATCCTGTGTATAGGCTACAGCACTCGAATGTACAGCTCTCGACATTTAAAATATCACTTCTTTTATTTTCAGGATATGAAATTATAGCCTATTTGTTTTATTGACAGGACGCAAGACGTTTATTGCAGTCATCAGCTAGCAGTAAAAAAACGCATGGCTGAATTTAAACAATGTATACACAATTGTTGTGCCTGTGCAGTCAGTAGGTATAATACATTGTGAATACAGTAGTAGCTGTATTTCAAGTTTTTCTAAAATCACACCGTCTTTTCTTTAGGCTACATCTTCTACTGTTCATAAATTAATTTTGAATGTGATGTGATTCCAAAATTTTCTCTTCTCCGTTGATGTTGTGCTGTAATACAGCGTTGTGTACTACCTCGGAAATTTTATTTTTATTTTTCTTGTGGTTATCTCGCAACTTGTGCCTGGTTGCTCCGTGTCCATTTAGCACCTATAATCTGGACGGGTCATTGTTATAGATGTCTCCTACCACAAAAATCCCACTTCAAACTTTCTATGTAATCCAATGTAAAACGACTGAAAAATGTGAAAGTTTGAATAGGATTTTCTTGCCAATTTTAGAACGTCTCAAACTTTTGACACTTGGGTATGAGAGAAGAGGTCCTCCTCTATATCTGACCTGAGTTGGGTGATTACATAGAAAGTTTGAAGTGGGATTATTTCAAAATGCTACAGTAATATTTCACCCAACTCGGGTCAGATATAGGGGAGGACCTCTTCTCTCATACCCCAGTGTCAAAAGTTTGAGACGTTCTAAAATTGGCAAGAAAATCCTATTCAAACTTTCACATTTTTCTGTCGTTTTACATTGGATTACATAGAAAGTTTGAAGTGGGATTATTTCAAAATGCTACAGTAATATTTCACCCAACTCGGGTCAGATATAGGGGAGGACCTCTTCTCTCATACCCCAGTGTCAAAAGTTTGAGACGTTCTAAAATTGGCAAGAAAATCCTATTCAAACTTTCACATTTTTCTGTCGTTTTACATTGGATTACATAGAAAGTTTGAAGTGGGATTATTTCAAAATGCTACAGTAATATTTCACCCAACTCGGGTCAGATATAGAGGAGGACCTCTTCTCTCATACCCAAGTGTCAAATGTTTGAGACGTTCTAAAATTGGCAAGAAAACCCTATTCAAACTTTCACCTTTTTCAGTCGATTTACATTGGATTACATAGAAAGTTTGAAGTGGGATTATTTCAAAATGCTACAGTAATATTTCACCCAACTCGGGTCAGATATAGGGGAGGACCTCTTCTCTCATACCCCAGTGTCAAAAGTTTGAGACATTCTAAAATTGGCAAGAAAATCCTATTCAAACTTTCACATTTTTCTGTCGTTTTACATTGGATTACATAGAAAGTTTGAAGTGGGATTATTTCAAAATGCTACAGTAATATTTCACCCAACTCGGGTCAGATATAGGGGAGGACCTCTTCTCTCATACCCCAGTGTCAAAAGTTTGAGACGTTCTAAAATTGGCAAGAAAATCCTATTCAAACTTTCACATTTTTCTGTCGTTTTACATTGGATTACATAGAAAGTTTGAAGTGGGATTATTTCAAAATGCTACAGTAATATTTCACCCAACTCAGGTCAGATATAGAGGAGGACCTCTTCTCTCATACCCAAGTGTCAAAAATTTGAGACGTTCTAAAATTGGCAAGAAAATCCTATTCAAACTCACCTTTTTCAGTCGTTTTACATTGGATTACATAGAAAGTTTGAAGTGGGATTATTTCAAAATGCTACAGTAATATTACACCCAACTCGGGTCAGATATAGAGGAGGACCTCTTCTCTCATACCCAAGTGTCAAATGTTTGAGACGTTCTAAAATTGGCAAGAAAACCCTATTCAAACTTTCACCTTTTTCAGTCGATTTACATTGGATTACATAGAAAGTTTGAAGTGGGATTATTTCAAAATGCTACAGTAATATTTCACCCAACTCGGGTCAGATATAGGGGAGGACCTCTTCTCTCATACCCCAGTGTCAAAAGTTTGAGACATTCTAAAATTGGCAAGAAAATCCTATTCAAACTTTCACATTTTTCTGTCGTTTTACATTGGATTACATAGAAAGTTTGAAGTGGGATTATTTCAAAATGCTACAGTAATATTTCACCCAACTCGGGTCAGATATAGGGGAGGACCTCTTCTCTCATACCCCAGTGTCAAAAGTTTGAGACGTTCTAAAATTGGCAAGAAAATCCTATTCAAACTTTCACATTTTTCTGTCGTTTTACATTGGATTACATAGAAAGTTTGAAGTGGGATTATTTCAAAATGCTACAGTAATATTTCACCCAACTCAGGTCAGATATAGAGGAGGACGTCTTCTCTCATACCCAAGTGTCAAAAGTTTGAGACGTTCTAAAATTGGCAAGAAAATCCTATTCAAACTCACCTTTTTCAGTCGTTTTACATTGGATTACATAGAAAGTTTGAAGTGGGATTATTTCAAAATGCTACAGTAATATTTCACCCAACTCGGGTCAGATATAGTGGTGGACCTCTTCTCTCATACCCCACTGTCAAAAGTTTGAGACGTTCTAAAATTGGCAAGAAAATCCTATTCAAACTTTCACCTTTTTCAGTCGTTTTACATTGGATTACATAGAAAGTTTGAAGTGGGATTATTTCAAAATTCTACAGTAATATTTCACCCAACTCGGGTCAGATATAGTGGAGGACCTCTTCTCTCATACCCCAGTGTCAAAAGTTTGAGAGGTTCTAAAATTGGCAAGAAAATACTATTCAAACTTTCACATTTTTCTGTCGTTTTCATTGGATTACATAGAAAGTTTGAAGTGGGATTATTTCAAAATGCTACAGTAATATTTCACCCAACTCAGGTCAGATATAGAGGAGGACCTCTTCTCTCATACCCAAGTGTCAAATGTTTGAGACGTTCTAAAATTGGCAAGAAAACCATATTCAAACTTTCACCTTTTTCAGTCGATTTACATTGGATTACATAGAAAGTTTGAAGTGGGATTATTTCAAAATGCTACAGTAATATTTCACCCAACTCGGGTCAGATATAGTGGAGGAACTCTTCTCTCATACCCCAGTGTCAAAAGTTTGAGACGTTCTAAAATTGGCAAGAAAATCCTATTAAAACTTTCACATTTTTCTGTCGTTTTACATTGGATTACATAGAAAGTTTGAAGTGGGATTATTTCAAAATGCTACAGTAATATTTCACCCAACTCGGGTCAGATATAGTGGTGGACCTCTTCTCTCATATCCCACTGTCAAAAGTTTGAGACGTTCTAAAATTGGCAAGAAAATCCTATTCAAACTTTCACCTTTTTCAGTCGTTTTACATTGGATTACATAGAAAGTTTGAAGTGGGATTATTTCAAAATTCTACAGTAATATTTCACCCAACTCGGGTCAGATATAGTGGAGGACCTCTTCTCTCATACCCCAGTGTCAAAAGTTTGAGACGTTCTAAAATTGGCAAGAAAATACTATTCAAACTTTCACATTTTTCTGTCGTTTTACATTGGATTACATAGAACGTTTGAAGTGGGATTATTTCAAAATGCTACAGTAATATTTCACCCAACTCAGGTCAGATATAGAGGAGGACCTCTTCTCTCATACCCAAGTGTCAAATGTTTGAGACATTCTAAAATTGGCAAGAAAACCCTATTCAAACTTTCACCTTTTTCAGTCGATTTACATTGGATTACATAGAAAGTTTGAAGTGGGATTATTTCAAAATGCTACAGTAATATTTCACCCAACTCGGGTCAGATATAGTGGAGGACCTCTTCTCTCATACCCCAGTGTCAAATGTTTGAGACGTTCTAAAATTGGCAAGAAAACCCTATTCAAACTTTCACCTTTTTCAGTCGATTTACATTGGATTACATAGAAAGTTTGAAGTGGGATTATTTCAAAATGCTACAGTAATATTTCACCCAACTCGGGTCAGATATAGTGGAGGACCTCTTCTCTCATACCCCAGTGTCAAATGTTTGAGACGTTCTAAAATTGGCAAGAAAACCCTATTCAAACTTTCACCTTTTTCAGTCGATTTACATTGGATTACATAGAAAGTTTGAAGTGGGATTATTTCAAAATTCTACAGTAATATTTCACCCAACTCGGGTCAGATATAGTGGAGGACCTCTTCTCTCATACCCCAGTGTCAAAAGTTTGAGACGTTCTAAAATTGGCAAGAAAATACTATTCAAACTTTCACATTTTTCTGTCGTTTTACATTGGATTACATAGAACGTTTGAAGTGGGATTATTTCAAAATGCTACAGTAATATTTCACCCAACTCAGGTCAGATATAGAGGAGGACCTCTTCTCTCATACCCAAGTGTCAAAAGTTTGAGACGTTCTAAAATTGGCAAGAAAATCCTGTTAAAACTTTCACATTTTTCTGTCGTTTTACATTGGATTACATAGAAAGTTTGAAGTGGGATTATTTCAAAATGCTACAGTAATATTTCACCCAACTCGGGTCAGATATAGTGGTGGACCTCTTCTCTCATATCCCACTGTCAAAAGTTTGAGACGTTCTAAAATTGGCAAGAAAATCCTATTCAAACTTTCACCTTTTTCAGTCGTTTTACATTGGATTACATAGAAAGTTTGAAGTGGGATTATTTCAAAATTCTACAGTAATATTTCACCCAACTCGGGTCAGATATAGTGGAGGACCTCTTCTCTCATACCCCAGTGTCAAAAGTTTGAGACGTTCTAAAATTGGCAAGAAAATACTATTCAAACTTTCACATTTTTCTGTCGTTTTACATTGGATTACATAGAACGTTTGAAGTGGGATTATTTCAAAATGCTACAGTAATATTTCACCCAACTCAGGTCAGATATAGAGGAGGACCTCTTCTCTCATACCCAAGTGTCAAATGTTTGAGACATTCTAAAATTGGCAAGAAAACCCTATTCAAACTTTCACCTTTTTCAGTCGATTTACATTGGATTACATAGAAAGTTTGAAGTGGGATTATTTCAAAATGCTACAGTAATATTTCACCCAACTCGGGTCAGATATAGAGGACCTCTTCTCTCATACCCCAGTGTCAAAAGTTTGAGACGTTCTAAAATTGGCAAGAAAATCCTATTCAAACTTTCACATTTTTCTGTCGTTTTACATTGGATTACATAGAAAGTTTGAAGTGGGATTATTTCAAAATGCTACAGTAATATTTCACCCAACTCGGCTCAGATATAGGGGAGGACCTCTTCTCTCATACCCAAGTGTCAAAAGTTTGAGACATTCTAAAATTGGCAAGAAAATCCTATTCAAACTTTCACATTTTTCTGTCGTTTTACATTGGATTACATAGAAAGTTTGAAGTGGGATTATTTCAAAATGCTACAGTAATATTTCACCCAACTCGGGTCAGATATAGGGGAGGACCTCTTCTCTCATACCCCAGTGTCAAAAGTTTGAGACGTTCTAAAATTGGCAAGAAAATCCTATTCAAACTTTCACATTTTTCTGTCGTTTTACATTGGATTACATAGAAAGTTTGAAGTGGGATTATTTCAAAATGCTACAGTAATATTTCACCCAACTCAGGTCAGATATAGAGGAGGACCTCTTCTCTCATACCCAAGTGTCAAAAATTTGAGACGTTCTAAAATTGGCAAGAAAATCCTATTCAAACTCACCTTTTTCAGTCGTTTTACATTGGATTACATAGAAAGTTTGAAGTGGGATTATTTCAAAATGCTACAGTAATATTACACCCAACTCGGGTCAGATATAGAGGAGGACCTCTTCTCTCATACCCAAGTGTCAAATGTTTGAGACGTTCTAAAATTGGCAAGAAAACCCTATTCAAACTTTCACCTTTTTCAGTCGATTTACATTGGATTACATAGAAAGTTTGAAGTGGGATTATTTCAAAATGCTACAGTAATATTTCACCCAACTCGGGTCAGATATAGGGGAGGACCTCTTCTCTCATACCCCAGTGTCAAAAGTTTGAGACATTCTAAAATTGGCAAGAAAATCCTATTCAAACTTTCACATTTTTCTGTCGTTTTACATTGGATTACATAGAAAGTTTGAAGTGGGATTATTTCAAAATGCTACAGTAATATTTCACCCAACTCGGGTCAGATATAGGGGAGGACCTCTTCTCTCATACCCCAGTGTCAAAAGTTTGAGACGTTCTAAAATTGGCAAGAAAATCCTATTCAAACTTTCACATTTTTCTGTCGTTTTACATTGGATTACATAGAAAGTTTGAAGTGGGATTATTTCAAAATGCTACAGTAATATTTCACCCAACTCAGGTCAGATATAGAGGAGGACGTCTTCTCTCATACCCAAGTGTCAAAAGTTTGAGACGTTCTAAAATTGGCAAGAAAATCCTATTCAAACTCACCTTTTTCAGTCGTTTTACATTGGATTACATAGAAAGTTTGAAGTGGGATTATTTCAAAATGCTACAGTAATATTTCACCCAACTCGGGTCAGATATAGTGGTGGACCTCTTCTCTCATACCCCACTGTCAAAAGTTTGAGACGTTCTAAAATTGGCAAGAAAATCCTATTCAAACTTTCACCTTTTTCAGTCGTTTTACATTGGATTACATAGAAAGTTTGAAGTGGGATTATTTCAAAATTCTACAGTAATATTTCACCCAACTCGGGTCAGATATAGTGGAGGACCTCTTCTCTCATACCCCAGTGTCAAAAGTTTGAGAGGTTCTAAAATTGGCAAGAAAATACTATTCAAACTTTCACATTTTTCTGTCGTTTTCATTGGATTACATAGAAAGTTTGAAGTGGGATTATTTCAAAATGCTACAGTAATATTTCACCCAACTCAGGTCAGATATAGAGGAGGACCTCTTCTCTCATACCCAAGTGTCAAATGTTTGAGACGTTCTAAAATTGGCAAGAAAACCATATTCAAACTTTCACCTTTTTCAGTCGATTTACATTGGATTACATAGAAAGTTTGAAGTGGGATTATTTCAAAATGCTACAGTAATATTTCACCCAACTTGGGTCAGATATAGTGGAGGAACTCTTCTCTCATACCCCAGTGTCAAAAGTTTGAGACGTTCTAAAATTGGCAAGAAAATCCTGTTAAAACTTTCACATTTTTCTGTCGTTTTACATTGGATTACATAGAAAGTTTGAAGTGGGATTATTTCAAAATGCTACAGTAATATTTCACCCAACTCGGGTCAGATATAGTGGTGGACCTCTTCTCTCATATCCCACTGTCAAAAGTTTGAGACGTTCTAAAATTGGCAAGAAAATCCTATTCAAACTTTCACCTTTTTCAGTCGTTTTACATTGGATTACATAGAAAGTTTGAAGTGGGATTATTTCAAAATTCTACAGTAATATTTCACCCAACTCGGGTCAGATATAGTGGAGGACCTCTTCTCTCATACCCCAGTGTCAAAAGTTTGAGACGTTCTAAAATTGGCAAGAAAATACTATTCAAACTTTCACATTTTTCTGTCGTTTTACATTGGATTACATAGAACGTTTGAAGTGGGATTATTTCAAAATGCTACAGTAATATTTCACCCAACTCAGGTCAGATATAGAGGAGGACCTCTTCTCTCATACCCAAGTGTCAAATGTTTGAGACATTCTAAAATTGGCAAGAAAACCCTATTCAAACTTTCACCTTTTTCAGTCGATTTACATTGGATTACATAGAAAGTTTGAAGTGGGATTATTTCAAAATGCTACAGTAATATTTCACCCAACTCGGGTCAGATATAGAGGACCTCTTCTCTCATACCCCAGTGTCAAAAGTTTGAGACGTTCTAAAATTGGCAAGAAAATCCTATTCAAACTTTCACATTTTTCTGTCGTTTTACATTGGATTACATAGAAAGTTTGAAGTGGGATTATTTCAAAATGCTACAGTAATATTTCACCCAACTCGGCTCAGATATAGGGGAGGACCTCTTCTCTCATACCCCAGTGTCAAAAGTTTGAGACGTTCTAAAATTGGCAAGAAAATACTATTCAAACTTTCACATTTTTCTGTCGTTTTACATTGGATTACATAGAAAGTTTGAAGTGGGATTATTTCAAAATGCTACAGTAATATTTCACCCAGCTCGGGTCAGATATAGAGGAGGACCTCTTCTCTCATACCCAAGTGTCAAAAGTTTGAGACGTTCTAAAATTGGCAAGAAAACCCTATTCAAACTTTCACCTTTTTCAGTCGATTTACATTGGATTACATAGAAAGTTTGAAGTGGGATTATTTCAAAATGCTACAGTAATATTTCACCCAACTCGGGTCAGATATAGGGGAGGACCTCTTCTCTCATACCCCAGTGTCAAAAGTTTGAGACATTCTAAAATTGGCAAGAAAATCCTATTCAAACTTTCACATTTTTCTGTCGTTTTACATTGGATTACATAGAAAGTTTGAAGTGGGATTATTTCAAAATGCTTCAGTAATATTTCACCCAACTCGGGTCAGATATAGGGGAGGACCTCTTCTCTCATACCCCAGTGTCAAAAGTTTGAGACGTTCTAAAATTGGCAAGAAAATCCTATTCAAACTTTCACATTTTTCTGTCGTTTTACATTGGATTACATAGAAAGTTTGAAGTGGGATTATTTCAAAATGCTACAGTAATATTTCACCCAACTCAGGTCAGATATAGAGGAGGACCTCTTCTCTCATACCCAAGTGTCAAAAATTTGAGACGTTCTAAAATTGGCAAGAAAATCCTATTCAAACTTTCACATTTTTCTGTCGTTTTACATTGGATTACATAGAAAGTTTGAAGTGGGATTATTTCAAAATGCTACAGTAATATTTCACCCAACTCGGGTCAGATATAGGGGAGGACCTCTTCTCTCATACCCCAGTGTCAAAAGTTTGAGACGTTCTAAAATTGGCAAGAAAATCCTATTCAAACTTTCACATTTTTCTGTCGTTTTACATTGGATTACATAGAAAGTTTGAAGTGGGATTATTTCAAAATGCTACAGTAATATTTCACCCAACTCAGGTCAGATATAGAGGAGGACGTCTTCTCTCATACCCAAGTGTCAAAAGTTTGAGACGTTCTAAAATTGGCAAGAAAATCCTATTCAAACTCACCTTTTTCAGTCGTTTTACATTGGATTACATAGAAAGTTTGAAGTGGGATTATTTCAAAATGCTACAGTAATATTTCACCCAACTCGGGTCAGATATAGTGGTGGACCTCTTTTCTCATACCCCACTGTCAAAAGTTTGAGACGTTCTAAAATTGGCAAGAAAATCCTATTCAAACTTTCACCTTTTTCAGTCGTTTTACATTGGATTACATAGAAAGTTTGAAGTGGGATTATTTCAAAATTCTACAGTAATATTTCACCCAACTCGGGTCAGATATAGTGGAGGACCTCTTCTCTCATACCCCAGTGTCAAAAGTTTGAGAGGTTCTAAAATTGGCAAGAAAATACTATTCAAACTTTCACATTTTTCTGTCGTTTTCATTGGATTACATAGAAAGTTTGAAGTGGGATTATTTCAAAATGCTACAGTAATATTTCACCCAACTCAGGTCAGATATAGAGGAGGACCTCTTCTCTCATACCCAAGTGTCAAATGTTTGAGACGTTCTAAAATTGGCAAGAAAACCATATTCAAACTTTCACCTTTTTCAGTCGATTTACATTGGATTACATAGAAAGTTTGAAGTGGGATTATTTCAAAATGCTACAGTAATATTTCACCCAACTCGGGTCAGATATAGTGGAGGAACTCTTCTCTCATACCCCAGTGTCAAAAGTTTGAGACGTTCTAAAATTGGCAAGAAAATCCTATTAAAACTTTCACATTTTTCTGTCGTTTTACATTGGATTACATAGAAAGTTTGAAGTGGGATTATTTCAAAATGCTACAGTAATATTTCACCCAACTCGGGTCAGATATAGTGGTGGACCTCTTCTCTCATATCCCACTGTCAAAAGTTTGAGACGTTCTAAAATTGGCAAGAAAATCCTATTCAAACTTTCACCTTTTTCAGTCGTTTTACATTGGATTACATAGAAAGTTTGAAGTGGGATTATTTCAAAATTCTACAGTAATATTTCACCCAACTCGGGTCAGATATAGTGGAGGACCTCTTCTCTCATACCCCAGTGTCAAAAGTTTGAGACGTTCTAAAATTGGCAAGAAAATACTATTCAAACTTTCACATTTTTCTGTCGTTTTACATTGGATTACATAGAACGTTTGAAGTGGGATTATTTCAAAATGCTACAGTAATATTTCACCCAACTCAGGTCAGATATAGAGGAGGACCTCTTCTCTCATACCCAAGTGTCAAATGTTTGAGACATTCTAAAATTGGCAAGAAAACCCTATTCAAACTTTCACCTTTTTCAGTCGATTTACATTGGATTACATAGAAAGTTTGAAGTGGGATTATTTCAAAATGCTACAGTAATATTTCACCCAACTCGGGTCAGATATAGTGGAGGACCTCTTCTCTCATACCCCAGTGTCAAATGTTTGAGACGTTCTAAAATTGGCAAGAAAACCCTATTCAAACTTTCACCTTTTTCAGTCGATTTACATTGGATTACATAGAAAGTTTGAAGTGGGATTATTTCAAAATGCTACAGTAATATTTCACCCAACTCGGGTCAGATATAGTGGAGGACCTCTTCTCTCATACCCCAGTGTCAAATGTTTGAGACGTTCTAAAATTGGCAAGAAAACCCTATTCAAACTTTCACCTTTTTCAGTCGATTTACATTGGATTACATAGAAAGTTTGAAGTGGGATTATTTCAAAATTCTACAGTAATATTTCACCCAACTCGGGTCAGATATAGTGGAGGACCTCTTCTCTCATACCCCAGTGTCAAAAGTTTGAGACGTTCTAAAATTGGCAAGAAAATCCTATTCAAACTTTCACATTTTTCTGTCGTTTTACATTGGATTACATAGAAAGTTTGAAGTGGGATTATTTCAAAATGCTACAGTAATATTTCACCCAACTCAGGTCAGATATAGAGGAGGACGTCTTCTCTCATACCCAAGTGTCAAAAGTTTGAGACGTTCTAAAATTGGCAAGAAAATCCTATTCAAACTCACCTTTTTCAGTCGTTTTACATTGGATTACATAGAAAGTTTGAAGTGGGATTATTTCAAAATGCTACAGTAATATTTCACCCAACTCGGGTCAGATATAGTGGTGGACCTCTTCTCTCATACCCCACTGTCAAAAGTTTGAGACGTTCTAAAATTGGCAAGAAAATCCTATTCAAACTTTCACCTTTTTCAGTCGTTTTACATTGGATTACATAGAAAGTTTGAAGTGGGATTATTTCAAAATTCTACAGTAATATTTCACCCAACTCGGGTCAGATATAGTGGAGGACCTCTTCTCTCATACCCCAGTGTCAAAAGTTTGAGAGGTTCTAAAATTGGCAAGAAAATACTATTCAAACTTTCACATTTTTCTGTCGTTTTCATTGGATTACATAGAAAGTTTGAAGTGGGATTATTTCAAAATGCTACAGTAATATTTCACCCAACTCAGGTCAGATATAGAGGAGGACCTCTTCTCTCATACCCAAGTGTCAAATGTTTGAGACGTTCTAAAATTGGCAAGAAAACCATATTCAAACTTTCACCTTTTTCAGTCGATTTACATTGGATTACATAGAAAGTTTGAAGTGGGATTATTTCAAAATGCTACAGTAATATTTCACCCAACTCGGGTCAGATATAGTGGAGGAACTCTTCTCTCATACCCCAGTGTCAAAAGTTTGAGACGTTCTAAAATTGGCAAGAAAATCCTATTAAAACTTTCACATTTTTCTGTCGTTTTACATTGGATTACATAGAAAGTTTGAAGTGGGATTATTTCAAAATGCTACAGTAATATTTCACCCAACTCGGGTCAGATATAGTGGTGGACCTCTTCTCTCATATCCCACTGTCAAAAGTTTGAGACGTTCTAAAATTGGCAAGAAAATCCTATTCAAACTTTCACCTTTTTCAGTCGTTTTACATTGGATTACATAGAAAGTTTGAAGTGGGATTATTTCAAAATTCTACAGTAATATTTCACCCAACTCGGGTCAGATATAGTGGAGGACCTCTTCTCTCATACCCCAGTGTCAAAAGTTTGAGACGTTCTAAAATTGGCAAGAAAATACTATTCAAACTTTCACATTTTTCTGTCGTTTTACATTGGATTACATAGAACGTTTGAAGTGGGATTATTTCAAAATGCTACAGTAATATTTCACCCAACTCAGGTCAGATATAGAGGAGGACCTCTTCTCTCATACCCAAGTGTCAAATGTTTGAGACATTCTAAAATTGGCAAGAAAACCCTATTCAAACTTTCACCTTTTTCAGTCGATTTACATTGGATTACATAGAAAGTTTGAAGTGGGATTATTTCAAAATGCTACAGTAATATTTCACCCAACTCGGGTCAGATATAGTGGAGGACCTCTTCTCTCATACCCCAGTGTCAAATGTTTGAGACGTTCTAAAATTGGCAAGAAAACCCTATTCAAACTTTCACCTTTTTCAGTCGATTTACATTGGATTACATAGAAAGTTTGAAGTGGGATTATTTCAAAATGCTACAGTAATATTTCACCCAACTCGGGTCAGATATAGTGGAGGACCTCTTCTCTCATACCCCAGTGTCAAATGTTTGAGACGTTCTAAAATTGGCAAGAAAACCCTATTCAAACTTTCACCTTTTTCAGTCGATTTACATTGGATTACATAGAAAGTTTGAAGTGGGATTATTTCAAAATTCTACAGTAATATTTCACCCAACTCGGGTCAGATATAGTGGAGGACCTCTTCTCTCATACCCCAGTGTCAAAAGTTTGAGACGTTCTAAAATTGGCAAGAAAATACTATTCAAACTTTCACATTTTTCTGTCGTTTTACATTGGATTACATAGAACGTTTGAAGTGGGATTATTTCAAAATGCTACAGTAATATTTCACCCAACTCAGGTCAGATATAGAGGAGGACCTCTTCTCTCATACCCAAGTGTCAAAAGTTTGAGACGTTCTAAAATTGGCAAGAAAATCCTGTTAAAACTTTCACATTTTTCTGTCGTTTTACATTGGATTACATAGAAAGTTTGAAGTGGGATTATTTCAAAATGCTACAGTAATATTTCACCCAACTCGGGTCAGATATAGTGGTGGACCTCTTCTCTCATATCCCACTGTCAAAAGTTTGAGACGTTCTAAAATTGGCAAGAAAATCCTATTCAAACTTTCACCTTTTTCAGTCGTTTTACATTGGATTACATAGAAAGTTTGAAGTGGGATTATTTCAAAATTCTACAGTAATATTTCACCCAACTCGGGTCAGATATAGTGGAGGACCTCTTCTCTCATACCCCAGTGTCAAAAGTTTGAGACGTTCTAAAATTGGCAAGAAAATACTATTCAAACTTTCACATTTTTCTGTCGTTTTACATTGGATTACATAGAACGTTTGAAGTGGGATTATTTCAAAATGCTACAGTAATATTTCACCCAACTCAGGTCAGATATAGAGGAGGACCTCTTCTCTCATACCCAAGTGTCAAATGTTTGAGACATTCTAAAATTGGCAAGAAAACCCTATTCAAACTTTCACCTTTTTCAGTCGATTTACATTGGATTACATAGAAAGTTTGAAGTGGGATTATTTCAAAATGCTACAGTAATATTTCACCCAACTCGGGTCAGATATAGAGGACCTCTTCTCTCATACCCCAGTGTCAAAAGTTTGAGACGTTCTAAAATTGGCAAGAAAATCCTATTCAAACTTTCACATTTTTCTGTCGTTTTACATTGGATTACATAGAAAGTTTGAAGTGGGATTATTTCAAAATGCTACAGTAATATTTCACCCAACTCGGCTCAGATATAGGGGAGGACCTCTTCTCTCATACCCAAGTGTCAAAAGTTTGAGACATTCTAAAATTGGCAAGAAAATCCTATTCAAACTTTCACATTTTTCTGTCGTTTTACATTGGATTACATAGAAAGTTTGAAGTGGGATTATTTCAAAATGCTACAGTAATATTTCACCCAACTCGGGTCAGATATAGGGGAGGACCTCTTCTCTCATACCCCAGTGTCAAAAGTTTGAGACGTTCTAAAATTGGCAAGAAAATCCTATTCAAACTTTCACATTTTTCTGTCGTTTTACATTGGATTACATAGAAAGTTTGAAGTGGGATTATTTCAAAATGCTACAGTAATATTTCACCCAACTCAGGTCAGATATAGAGGAGGACCTCTTCTCTCATACCCAAGTGTCAAAAATTTGAGACGTTCTAAAATTGGCAAGAAAATCCTATTCAAACTCACCTTTTTCAGTCGTTTTACATTGGATTACATAGAAAGTTTGAAGTGGGATTATTTCAAAATGCTACAGTAATATTACACCCAACTCGGGTCAGATATAGAGGAGGACCTCTTCTCTCATACCCAAGTGTCAAATGTTTGAGACGTTCTAAAATTGGCAAGAAAACCCTATTCAAACTTTCACCTTTTTCAGTCGATTTACATTGGATTACATAGAAAGTTTGAAGTGGGATTATTTCAAAATGCTACAGTAATATTTCACCCAACTCGGGTCAGATATAGGGGAGGACCTCTTCTCTCATACCCCAGTGTCAAAAGTTTGAGACATTCTAAAATTGGCAAGAAAATCCTATTCAAACTTTCACATTTTTCTGTCGTTTTACATTGGATTACATAGAAAGTTTGAAGTGGGATTATTTCAAAATGCTACAGTAATATTTCACCCAACTCGGGTCAGATATAGGGGAGGACCTCTTCTCTCATACCCCAGTGTCAAAAGTTTGAGACGTTCTAAAATTGGCAAGAAAATCCTATTCAAACTTTCACATTTTTCTGTCGTTTTACATTGGATTACATAGAAAGTTTGAAGTGGGATTATTTCAAAATGCTACAGTAATATTTCACCCAACTCAGGTCAGATATAGAGGAGGACGTCTTCTCTCATACCCAAGTGTCAAAAGTTTGAGACGTTCTAAAATTGGCAAGAAAATCCTATTCAAACTCACCTTTTTCAGTCGTTTTACATTGGATTACATAGAAAGTTTGAAGTGGGATTATTTCAAAATGCTACAGTAATATTTCACCCAACTCGGGTCAGATATAGTGGTGGACCTCTTCTCTCATACCCCACTGTCAAAAGTTTGAGACGTTCTAAAATTGGCAAGAAAATCCTATTCAAACTTTCACCTTTTTCAGTCGTTTTACATTGGATTACATAGAAAGTTTGAAGTGGGATTATTTCAAAATTCTACAGTAATATTTCACCCAACTCGGGTCAGATATAGTGGAGGACCTCTTCTCTCATACCCCAGTGTCAAAAGTTTGAGAGGTTCTAAAATTGGCAAGAAAATACTATTCAAACTTTCACATTTTTCTGTCGTTTTCATTGGATTACATAGAAAGTTTGAAGTGGGATTATTTCAAAATGCTACAGTAATATTTCACCCAACTCAGGTCAGATATAGAGGAGGACCTCTTCTCTCATACCCAAGTGTCAAATGTTTGAGACGTTCTAAAATTGGCAAGAAAACCATATTCAAACTTTCACCTTTTTCAGTCGATTTACATTGGATTACATAGAAAGTTTGAAGTGGGATTATTTCAAAATGCTACAGTAATATTTCACCCAACTTGGGTCAGATATAGTGGAGGAACTCTTCTCTCATACCCCAGTGTCAAAAGTTTGAGACGTTCTAAAATTGGCAAGAAAATCCTGTTAAAACTTTCACATTTTTCTGTCGTTTTACATTGGATTACATAGAAAGTTTGAAGTGGGATTATTTCAAAATGCTACAGTAATATTTCACCCAACTCGGGTCAGATATAGTGGTGGACCTCTTCTCTCATATCCCACTGTCAAAAAGTTTGAGACGTTCTAAAATTGGCAAGAAAATCCTATTCAAACTTTCACCTTTTTCAGTCGTTTTACATTGGATTACATAGAAAGTTTGAAGTGGGATTATTTCAAAATTCTACAGTAATATTTCACCCAACTCGGGTCAGATATAGTGGAGGACCTCTTCTCTCATACCCCAGTGTCAAAAGTTTGAGACGTTCTAAAATTGGCAAGAAAATACTATTCAAACTTTCACATTTTTCTGTCGTTTTACATTGGATTACATAGAACGTTTGAAGTGGGATTATTTCAAAATGCTACAGTAATATTTCACCCAACTCAGGTCAGATATAGAGGAGGACCTCTTCTCTCATACCCAAGTGTCAAATGTTTGAGACATTCTAAAATTGGCAAGAAAACCCTATTCAAACTTTCACCTTTTTCAGTCGATTTACATTGGATTACATAGAAAGTTTGAAGTGGGATTATTTCAAAATGCTACAGTAATATTTCACCCAACTCGGGTCAGATATAGAGGACCTCTTCTCTCATACCCCAGTGTCAAAAGTTTGAGACGTTCTAAAATTGGCAAGAAAATCCTATTCAAACTTTCACATTTTTCTGTCGTTTTACATTGGATTACATAGAAAGTTTGAAGTGGGATTATTTCAAAATGCTACAGTAATATTTCACCCAACTCGGCTCAGATATAGGGGAGGACCTCTTCTCTCATACCCCAGTGTCAAAAGTTTGAGACGTTCTAAAATTGGCAAGAAAATACTATTCAAACTTTCACATTTTTCTGTC
>CM056385.1:41141061-41217167 GCA_029718625.1 Synaphobranchus kaupii | reverse complement strand
ACACCACCCTCACCACCTCACCACACACACACCCCCCTCACCACCCCCCCCCCCCACCCCCTCACCACACGCCACACACACACACACACCCTCACCACCTCACCACACACACACCCCCCCTCACCACCCCCCCCCCCACCCCCCTCACCCACACGCACACACACACACACACACCCTCACCACCTCACCACACACACACCCCCCCTCACCACCCCCCCCCCACCCCTCACCCACGCACACACACACACACCCTCACCACCTCACCACACCACACACCCCCCCTCACCACCCCACCCCTCACCACACACACACACACCCCGTGAACGCGCCCCTCCACTGCTCTCAATTTTCACTCTCCTGGGGCTCACAGGAAAAGAGCAGGAGAAGTTCCTTTCAAGAACATTGTCTGGCTCTTTGCAAATGAATGTAATTATCAGCTAGATAATGGGAGCTACATCCTGGAATTACACTTGTAAAAGAGTCCTTATGTATTAGAAAAAAGGGGAAAAAAACATCTTAACAGTTACTATTAATGGGAGGATATGCAGCCTATTTCTCACCACTAGGGGCAGCAAAGTACATGGAACAGTCATTCTGGCTCCTATAATTCCTCTGAGTGCATCTCAACACATATTATATGCTGTTTTTCAGTAAATGGATCTGGTCCTGTTGATTACTGTGGACTTCAAATGGATTGATTTCATTTTTTTTCTCCATTATCTATTTAACTGTGCTTCTTGTATAGTCACAAAAGTACAATGTTTTTATACCTTCAGACTGTCCATCTGTGAGTATTTGTGCTGTACTGCCTCTAACTTTGTCCATCTGTGAGTATTTGTGCCGTACTGCCTCTAACTTTGTCCATCTGTGAGTATTTGTGCCGTACTGCCTCTAACTTTGTCCATCTGTGAGTATTTGTGCCGTACTGCCTCTAACTTTGTCCATCTGTGAGTATTTGTGCCGTACTGCCTCTAACTTTGTCCATCTGTGAGTATTTGTGCCGTACTGCCTCTAACTTTGTCCATCTGTGAGTATTTGTGCCGTACTGCCTCTAACTTTGTCCATCTGTGAGTATTTGTGCCGTACTGCCTCTAACTTTGTCCATCTGTGAGTATTTGTGCTGTACTGCCTCTAACTTTGTCCATCTGTGAGTATTTGTGCTGTACTGCCTCTAACTTTGTCCATCTGTGAGGATTTGTGCCGTACTGCCTCTAACTTTGTCCATCTGTGAGTATTTGTGCCGTACTGCCTCTAACTTTGTCCATCTGTGAGTATTTGTGCCGTACTGCCTCTCACTTTGTCCATCTGTGAGTATTTGTGCCGTACTGCCTCTAACTTTGTCCATCTGTGAGTATTTGTGCCGTACCTGTTCGCAGCTTCTTGTCTTGTTTTCTTGCTTCTATCCTTTGTTTGCTTTGGGAACTTTATTTTCGCCTTCCCTGGGTTCAGTCGAGACTTCCATTCCTCGAGCATCCACCACTCTGATTTGATCCAGGACGCTTATAAGAAGGCCCCCTTTTATCTTTTGTGTGTCTCCGATACCCACACCTGTCCCTTTGATTGAAAGAGAGGCTGCCTCGCCGTATCCTCCCGCTGACATCTGCGTCTCTGTCCTTTTCCGCCTTTTTTTCAAAGCAGCTAGAGGAGATAACAACGTACAGAGAGTGTGCTGGTTTAGCCACGTCTTATCGGAGCAAGGTCCCCCTCTCCTCTCTCCACGCACCCCCCCAAACCCATTCTTTGTGTCTTTTGTGGGCAAGCTCGTCTGAAAGCTTTCCTCTTTGACTTCGTTCTCCGTTTCGGTGGGGGGTTTATTTTTTCGTTTTGTTTTCCTGCGTATCTTTGTCTCTGTCCCTCTTCCTGTAAACACGTCCATTCAAACTCGACGTGCATTCCACATTCCAAGGTTTTCTAAAGAGCAGCCCAGGGGGGGCTCCGTTATTAAAAGTTTGTCGTCGAACTGATGGCGCTGAGTGAGCCGTCCTGCCACCCCCAGTGCCCGCCTTGCTCTATCTGTACCGCACTCCGCCAGCCCCTAGAAACACAGAGCCAAACACCAGGCCCAGTGAAGACCTGCCTTCACACTCTCCCATGAATGACATGCAGGCACTTGTGCCTTAGCGTCACACTGCTACAGGGCATTGGTTTGCAGTGCCCTGACGCTAGCTGTATCGCCTCAGTGTCGCTGTAATCTGCCGTTCCCTCTGGCTCCCCTGCTCCGTGAGGGCTCTGTATCCTGTCCAGAGAGACAGTTTTACATTTCGTAACACGTAGATACTGTTTGGTAGCTAAACAACCCGCAACCTTTGAACTCGCAACCTTCGGTGTCAGGGTCCGGCATTTCAGTCATCACCGCACAGATCCGGGACACTGTTCTGCACAAACGCTCCTTGTCACTAAGGGGTGTCCTCGCACACTGCCATTTTATTACTGTAACGCATCTGAAACACTCTCATGTGAACACACACGCACAGACACACACACACCTGCCACCCTGCTCCAGTGAGCTGTCCGTAGTAGAATTTGAACAGATGCCACGGTGCGCGTCTCATTAATCTTCAGCATCGAAATCAACAGTCTGTTTTCCTTAGAAATGAGCGATAGGGATTTGAGCGTGTCATCAGTGCTACTCAGAATACGATGGAACATTCGCGGGGACTGAACGCGACCGTAAATGTACGCCCTTGCGGTACAGGCACAAATAGTTTGCTGTCTGTTCCCCTCTCACCGTGGTCGGAGGTAAAATTTGAGAGCCGTGAATGTAAATGATTGATAATAGAAATTGGAAAGGAGCCTTTGCCATCGCATGGCTCACCACACCCAAAAGTGCTGCTTATGATGTATCAGGTTAGCTGCTTTCTTTTCTGTCTCGGTCCCCTCCCCCCGCATGCAGACAAGCGCGCACATTGTTATTAGCTCTGAGCTGCCGGTTGGCGGATGTCCTTTAGGGGCCGGTCCGACGCAGTGCATACTTCATCAGATTCCTTCCTCCTAATTTACCTCCCCAGTGATCAAAGAGCAGCCCCCCACCCTCCCCGACGGTCCTCATCCTTGTCTTCACACCGTAGGGCCCTCCTCCCCCAGCGTTTGATTTAGTAGGACTGGCCGCCTCTGTCACAGTGTGTGATTGCGACCCCCGTCTGACCCACGCGGGGGTATATATTGTCCCAGGTTATCTACATACCGCACGGTGAGAAGCTGACAGAGCTATTACAGAAAGAGACAGAGAGAGAGGGAGAAATAGGAGGCGGGAGAGAGCGAGAGAAAAACGGAGGGAAAGATAGAGAGAGACTGGGAAATACTAAATCCTCTGTAGACAGAGACCGTGACTGTGACGGCGAGACTTTGTTTTCTTGTGGTTTGAGTAACCCACAGTGCTAGCTAGCAGAGCGGGATTCTGGATGCAGGGTTCGTCTCCTCCAGACCCTCATTCAGCTCCAGTTCAGCTAGTCATGCATAGCTGCACTTATCGCAGCACAACACACTGCTCGGCGTAATCTTTCAAGGCATTTCTGTGCCTTTTTGCTTCGCCCATTTAAGTTATATATATCTTCAAGTGAAATATTAAAGGCCATTGGCCTTCTTTATCTGCATACAATGCCCTGTCCTTCCCCTAATATCTCCCATAATCACAAGCAAAAGTTCTTGGATTTCTGCAAATAAATAGTTCTGTAAGCTTTGTAAACAAACGATACTGTAACAAGCTTAATGCGCACAAGGTTCAGTTTTTTTTGTGAAGTGTGCTTAGTACGATTTTCGCATTTTACGGCATTGAGTGATCAGTTATCCAGATGGCACAAACAATAACCCTCAATGACTTAGTGATTTCTGTCTGCGGCGATAGACATATTGCATGGAGTAATAAACATCTGTTATCATTTTGTTGATCGTAGAGTCGGGAGTTTTGCCACGCTGTGTCTTTCTAACCCCATCCTGTATATGGATAAAACCTACAGCTGTGAAACATTCATAGCTTCTAAGATTCTGGGAATTCACCCGGATCCGAAGTCATCACAGCTTTCCTAAAAGAAACTAAGCAGTCATGCATTGTATGTCATATAAAACGACATACCAAAAGTTTACAAAATGCCAATTTATTTTCTCCAATTTTTAAAAAATTTTTTTTTTAATAAGTTTTTTATTTATTTTTATATTATCTGTCTTTTGCTCTTGACCCCCATGATGGATGGTGACAGGGGACGTATGTGTCAGTTCTGTGAAAATGGTGCGCGAGGAAAAGCAGGCCATTAAAATTGCAAGCAATACGACCTCCATTTTAGAGAAGGATGATGGAAACCCAGGGAGGCAAAGTCTGATGCCTCCTCCCTCGCCCCTACAGAGACCCAGGGGATAAGTGGCAATACTGAGAGTCCAACTACTGCTACTGTGATAGTATGTGTTTGTGTGAGTGTGTGTGTATGCGTGCATGTGTGCATATGTGAGTGTATGTGTGTATGTATTTTAATGTGTGTATGTGTATAATTTATGTGCGTGAGAGTTCATTTTGATACGAGTTTACTTGCGTGGGTTTGTGTATACACAGTATATACGTGTGTATGTGCATGTGCGCATACATGTGATTGTGTTAAAATAAGTGTATGTGTGTGTTTATATCATACATACATGGACATACAGTATATGTGTGCACGTGTGTATGACAGGTTGTGTATACAGCATGTGGTTGTGTCTGTGTGTGACTGTTTGTGTAAACAGTATGTCTGTGCATATGTGTGTGAGAGTTTTAGTATACAGCACGTGTGTGTGTGTGTGTGTTGTGTGTGTGTGAGCGAGAGATACAGAGAGAGAGAGTTGGCACTGTGTCATATTCCTCCCATAGTGGGAACCACCCTCTTTATTGGCTGATTTAGATTTTTTTCTCTCTTATGGCGTATTCAGCAGACCCAGGCTCACTCACACAGCTCTGAGAGGCAGATAATAGCCAGTGATTAGATAGGTTTTTATATTGCAGTGAGGCCCTTGTGTCTCAATGGAGCGCGAGTGCCTTTCAGGGAGGATGAATAGCCGGCGTCGGTCGGCACACGCTCTCACGCGCTCTCTCTTGCGCCTGCCTTTTACACCCTGCTGCCTGGGCCAGCTGCCTGTTCACACAGCTTACCAATTAGTCCAATTCATTAAGAGCTGGCCTGCAAGAGGGAGGAGGGCCTGGGCAACAGGCAGGGGGGAAGGGGGGGGGGGGGGGGGGGGCATGCACACTGGTGGTTACCCAGGACATTCTGATCTCTGTCACTGTTGCTGCCATCACCTACATCACTACAGTCAACGCCACTGCAGCCTCTGTCACATAATGTCACCTACATCACCAGTGGGTCTCGCATGTATCGAGCGGTAAATAAACCAAAAAATGATCCGAGACTCATTGCCGGTGTGACTGCTCGGGCTGCGTCCCCCTGTTCCTGTTTCCGGAGATATGACGTATCGACCCCTTATTGGATACAACACTAATGCACTCTTCCACTTGCAAATGTATCTTCCGATTCACGTATGAGATTCTTGCCCGTTCATAGCCTGCTGGCTAAAGAAGTTATTATAGCACTGCAAGCAAGATAAATCCAACAATATGAATTGAATCAAATTTAACGTGGCTTTATCAGCTCACAAGCTAGCTATATTTGGGTACCTAACTAGCTAACGTTAGATATCTAAATCACAACTGTGAGATACATAGCGGTATGCTATTTAACTTAGTAGCCTGTTAGCTATAAAGGTAGCTAACAAGGCTACCTACCTAGCAGTTGTGAATTGCACTATAGCTAATGTTAGCTAGCTAGGTAGTTAGGTCTACCATATTTCCATGAATCACATCATTAGGTTTGTGTGTGCCCATCTAGCTAGCTAACGTTAGCTATCTAGTGCAATTCACAGCAGCTAGGTAGGTAGCCTTTGTTAGCAACCTTTATAGCTTAACAGGCTACTAAGTTAACGTATCAGTAAGTACACATGCACAATCGTAAAACTATGCCTCAAAGTGCGCAATCATGTGATAGCACTGTATCCTGTGTTCCGTCGTGGCCTGAAGACACACCTCTTCAGACTCCACCTTGACTGATATTCTAATCTAGGACCTCATACGAGTTCCCTGTGTTTTCCTGTCTGTTTGTTATAGTTTATAATAGTATTTAGAATAGAAGTGTAGTATAGCTGATTTACCCACAGCTTACTGTGAACTACATTCAACGTTCGTTACTAGGGATAGCTGCTACATTATGGGAAGGATGTGCTTTGTCTTATCTGTTCTGTAGTGACTTCGATGATGTTTCTGTATGCACTTATTGTATGTCGCTTTGGATAATAGCGTCTGCTAAATGACTGTAATGTAATGTAATGTATCCAATAAGGGGTCCATACATTGCAATGCCTCCAGAACCAGAACCGGGGGTAACCAGCCTGAGCACTGTCTGACACCATGAGCAACCTTTCACCCTGAATTATTATTCCTATGCATTGCATTCTGGGATGGCGTCACAGGGGTCTCCCTCCGTTATGCCCTTTTTGATGTAAAAGGCGTATAAAGGCAGGTGTAGCCTTTAATGTTGGGCTCAATCAAATTCAGTTATGTGTTTTTGCTTTTTTTTAGCATACGCATCATTCAAAAATAATTAAGTGCAATCTTTGAGCTGCCCTTAAAGGTTGTATCAGCGATTTTGGGTGGAAACATAAATGATCACATTCATCTGATTTTTCCTCACGATCCGCTAGCTGCCCGCCCCATAAGCAGGCCGTCAAAAAACCGCGTCTCTGTAGGCAGCCTATGCTCCGAGATCGTACACAAAAACAAATGGTACTACCAACCACTCAAAACCAAAATAAACAGTATTCCAACCAATCACAATGATCTGCACAAACGCTAATACTCTTATCTCGCTGAAATCTTGACGGATTTACAAACGGTTTGGTTTCTTACAAACGTTATTAACGTGGTTATAATTCTGGATGCTTGAACACTATTTTTTAAAACATAACATAATTATTCATAAGTATGTTTGTTTGGGATTTCGCTTCAGAAGTGACGTCACGTTTGTGCAGATCATTGTGATTGGTTGGAATACTGTTTATTTTGGTTTTGAGTGGTTGGTAGTACCATTTGTTTTTGTGTACGATCTCGGAGCATAGGCTGCCTACAGAGACGCAGTTTTTTGACGGCCTGCTTATGGGGCGGGCAGCTAGCGGATCGTGAGGAAAAATCAGATGAATGTGATCATTTATGTTTCCACCCAAAATCGCTGATACAACCCTTAAGTAGTGACTTCATATGGAACCTTGAATTATCTATGAGTATAGGGGGGGGGGGGGGGGGGGGGGCTGCATGGGCACATGATGTGGTTGTCATCATCTCGAAACCTGTAAAGAGATGGGACCCTGTCCTGTCCAATTTAACCATCATCATCATCATCGGCGGCATCATCAGCACGATCGTGGCGCTGTTCTTTGCTCCCTTCTCTTTAATTGTGTGGTGTTGCCCTCGTCTTTTCTTGGGCTGAGGCAGAGGTCGGAGTAGGGGGAAGCAGGGGGTTCCTTTTTGTAGCCTAATGCAGTGGTTCTCAAGCTAGATCCTGGGGACACCTGTGTATACTGGTTTTCATTATAACCATTATTGTCATCCCAGAATTTTAACAAGCTGTTCATTTTTCTTAATGAGACGCATTTCATGTTTTTGGGGATTATTTACCCTCTTAAGCCGCATTATGTCAAAAATAGCTATGCATGCCACGAAGAATAAAAGTCCCATTGTGCTTTTTGTGCGATATTGAAAGGGCTGCATAAAAAGAGAGGTAAAATGTTTTTAACTGATCAAATTAAAGGTTGAGGTGAATCAACAGGCTACTAATTGGTGAAAATGTGGACATCTGGCCACTAAAACTAACCATTTGGTAAATGTCAAAACAAAAGATAATGAGCCAAACCTTCTTTGTGTTAAAAGGTTTAAGGGATAAGTGATGAAAGACCTTCAAGGAAACTTTTTTTTTTTTTTTTTTTAGCACAGACCTTATTGAAATGTTTCCTATCATTTGTAATGGTGCATAACGCAACCTCAGCTGCAGCTTCTCATTGGCTGTAAACAATCGTTTAGGACATAAAAACCATGATAAATGTCCTTTTCAAATAGGGAAACTCATAGTACACTCACGTACGTGCCTCTTAGTATATTTTATATTTATTCAGAACATGTTTTGAATAACAGTAATATCACATTTGATATGGAGCTGCTTGCAATTGCCGCAGGACATCCCAACAATTTGTAAACTTCTACGCTAGATTTTCAGAGAGCAGAAAGCAGAAATGTTCAGTTCTGGTTGCGTCCCATGAGCAAACCTCTCAGACAGCCTCTCAGAGAAACAAAAACGTAAGAGCACAACCTTCCTGGCGCAGATGTAGCCAAGAGAACGGATTTGCGGAAGTGCAAAGTTAAGTCAATAAAACCTGATAGAATGAGTAGGTTGCGACCCATTTTTCAGTAGTGCATAAAGACATGTCCGAGTATACTGTGAGATAAATGAGATTTATCGTGAAGGCCTAAACGATTCCCAGTGTATTTGGACCATGTTTAAAACCCACTGAGAAGCTGTGGCTTATCGGTAAGTTGCTCAGCGCTAAAGCTAACCGTGAGGTTGTGCTATGCACGATTATAAATGATGGGAAACGACATTTCAATAAGGTCTGGGTTGAAAAAAATGTGAACCTATCCTTTAAAAACATGTGGTCAACAACCTCAATTAAGAATGAGGTTAGCAGTAACAAAAACCAGCGTCCCCAGGACTGGTTTTGGGAACCACTGGCCTAATGTGCGCAGGTTGCTAGGGGGGGAAGAAAAGTCACCCCCCTTTTTTCATCTTCATCTTCATCACCCACCCCTCATCCTCAGGTGGGGACCCTATTGCTCCTAAGTACCGAAAACTACAGGGACATCATTAAAACACCCAAGTGAAGCTTCTACTGGAGGGGCAGGGTGCTGGGTAATGGATGGTGTGACTAGTAATTAGGGCAAGGTCCCGTGTTAAAAATGTCTGGACTTTCGGGAAAACGATTTGTGAAATAATTAGTGTCCAGCAGTTTATTGATGGCTGGCGAATAACTTTCTGATGTGTTCCCGTAGCCCCGTGGCCCACATTAGTGGCCTTTTGGGTCCTCCCCAAACAGTCATCCCGTCTAATTAATTGAAACGAGGGCAGATCAAATGCGTTTCCAGACTCTCATATTCACAATCACCTTGGGGGAATGAAATTCCAATTTAGAACTTGGGATTTCTGTCTTGTTAAACGGCGCTAAACGACGGTCTTAATCTGCGCAAAGTGGCAACGCGGGCGAAATAACGGCCGCAAAACCAAATCTGAGCGCATTATTCTTGTTCGAGTGTTGATTCATCGGAGTTTGGAGGCGCTCCTCCCCCCCCCCCCCCCCCCCAAACGCCGGAGGAACCTGGTATGTTTTTCCCATTGCTTTTTCGCCAGCCCCGATCTCAGTACGCTTTGTAAAACGAGGGATGGGGGAGAAAGACGAGATGATCCTTTTTCTTTTGCGTGTGTGTGTGTGCGTGTGCTTGTGTGACTTGTGGTCTTGTGACTCCTGCTGTCTCTGTTTCATTGATACGTTATATGCTGGCTATAGAGAGAGACACAATGAGGTTCAGGCTTTGGTAGAGTGGCAGCGGCACTGGAATCCTCTCCGTGTTTTATATTCTAGGGGCCTCTTACTACTCACAGACCCTTTACCCGCCACCAGGCCACTCCTCAGCATTTATGGCTCCTTGTGTTTAATATACGAGTGGCGGTAAAGCTAGAATGCGATGGCACAGAGGGATATGTATTATAAATGTGTGTGTGTGAGAGAGAGCGAGAGCATATGTGTGTATGCGTATGTCTCTGCATGTTTGTGTGTGTGTGTGTGTGTGTGAGAGCATATGTGCGTTTGCATATATCTCTGCATATGTTTGTGACTGTGTGCGTGTGTGCGTACGTGCGTACGTGCATGCATTTCCATTCATGCATGTGCGTATGTTTGTGTGAGTGTGTGTGAGCACGTGTGTGAATGCATGTCTGTGTTTGTGTGTCTGCGTGCACGTGTGCTGGTGTGTTTGTGGGAGGGTAGATTTTATTCCTGGCAGTGTTTCGGAGTTCAGGCCTAGTCAGATCCCCTGGAGATGAAGCTGCCGTTATGGGCTGAGTTGGCCGCACGCCATCCTACTACACACTACGCTGTCTCAGTTCTGATCTGACTCCTCCCCAGCAGTAGCCAGTCACCTCCCACCCACCTCCTTTCTTATAGTCAATGTGCTTAATGTCTTTCTGCTTAATATGTTGTTGCATATGCCACCAGGTATTCTTCTTCAGTCTGTACATTTGAACCATGGTGCCCCGTACTCTTTGGTAGCACGCTAAGACATACTTTAGCGCGTAGATAACAAATATTAGCACGTAGCCACCGTAAAAGAGAGACAGTAATCTTACAGTATATGAGTTTATGCTGGCTGAATAGTCATTGTATTAACTGCTAGCTTAACCCCTGCATTCAATCAACATTTGTCCTCAACTTTGATTCACTTTTAATAAGTTGAAGTGTTTTGACTTTCTTTTTTATAAACAGATAGTTTGTAAATTGCCTAAATGTATAAAAAAAATAGGTATTGGGGGGGGAAAAAGAACTTGTGATCAGGATTTAATGTGCTAGTTGTGTTTATGTACGATTGACAGGCCTTGTGTGAAAAGTAGTGTTAGATCCTGTTTGTTTATTCGACATCATTGACCGCTGTAGGTCAGTCTGTGGGACACTGACCTGCTGACTCGATCCATACACATCCAAGCAGGATGCCGATCTTGAGTCTACAGCTTCTTTTTTTATAAATGTTTTTTTTTATTTTTTTAGGTTTCTCACAGGTCATGTTACTTTAAAGAAGAGTTAATTAGGACTCATATCAGGACCGTTGGAGGTGGGTTTGAAGTTTGGGGGTGGGGGGGTTATGCAGCATGTGTCTTCAGAAACTCAATTTCTTCCTCCTTTGTGTCTCTATGAAGAGACCCTATTGGCATTTAAATCTGTTTTTAACAGCACAACATGACCCACTGTGTCCGGGCAGAGAAGGGCTGGCAGATTGATTAACAAAGGGGCCGTGCTTCACGGTTGTCACAGGGTGGGCTGGACGCGGAGCGCAGGGGCCCCAGCCTGAGGGGCCTCCAGGAACGGGCCCCCCCCCCCACACCCTCCCCTGAGCCAAGGCTCCGCCCCAGTCGCCGGATTAACCCCACAACGCCACAATAGACGCACATGTCCCCTCGACTGCGGCCAGCACATTCAGACCTGCCTTACTCACGCCCTAATAAGGATTAGGCTTAATGAATTGGAAGGAGTTAACAATAATGGGGAAAGCCCTTAAGTGGGCGCTAATTCCATTTTGTGTCGTGTCGCCTTTCTCTCCCTCTTTCTTCTCCCCCTGTTTGAGCACAAGGTGTAATCCTCTTGAATATCAAAGGTACTTGGAGTGTATGAATTTAGACGTCCCACTTGCGAGCCTGCCAGATTAACTCCCCAAATGAATGTTCCTGACGACCAGGAGTCCCGAATGCGCCATCTGCTCTGGCTCTTTCTCTTGCTCCAACATCACTTTCTTCTTCCGCCCGACGCCTGCTTTCACTCGCTCTTTCACTCCGTTCCTTTTTTTTTGGTTTTTCTTTGTTTTTCTTCTTCTTTTTTTTTCTTCTTTTTTTTTTGTGGCAGAACACAAGACTAGGATACAAAAGGGATTTCAATTGCAGTGACATAAAATCATATTTATAGTTTGACTTCTAGGTGAAATTGTTTCACTTTTTGTTGGATGTGATATGAGGACTAAGCATTTAGACTTTTATGTCGATACATTTATTATGAATGGAAAGAATGAAAATTTGAAAAACTTTGCAAATCATTACATCACATTCAAATTTAGTGTCCGTACGCTAATGCATTTTAAATGTAAAAAATTATTATTAAATCCCAGAGAACTTGGGCCAGATAAATGTACATTATTAGTTTTATTTGAAATTTTTGATAACTGTAGCATGCAGCTATAGCACTGAAATCCAGAGTGGATTGAGTTGTTCTGGTAATCCAGACTCTGTGAATGCGGTGAGCTGTGTGCTGAAGGTTCCATGTCCTCTCGTGCTCTCATGGACGGTCTCTTTGAGGGTGATATGAGTGTGCTCTGACAGAGCACTGTTTAATCACAGAGTGAAATGAAGCATAGTGACCTGCACTGACTCACACTGGAGTCGGACAGCAGGAGCTCAGTGCAGCTGCGTGTGTGTGTGCGTGCGTGCGTGCGTGCGTGCGTGCGTGCGTGCGTGCGTGCGTGCGTGCGTGCGTGCGCGCGTTTGTGTGTGTGTGTGTGTGTGTGCGTGCGCGCGTGTTTGTGTGTGTGTGTGTGTGCGTGCATGCGCGCGTTTGTGTGTGTGTGTGTGTGCGTGCGCGCGTTTGTGTGTGTGTGTGTGTGTGTGTGTGTGTGTGCGTGCATGCGCGCATTTGTGTGTGCGTGTGTGCATGTGTTTGTTTGTGTGAAACAGAAAGAGAATGAGAGACTGTTCAATTGCAGTAATGTCTTAATCATTTAATCTCAATATCAAAAACCCCTGTCGTCCACATGTACAGAAAGGATTGCCAAATGCACTTGCACTGTCAAATAACTGTTAGTAGAATTGCATTTTGGAGAAGAGGTCTCAAAAAAGACGTGCGTAGTCTTCATTTATGTGACACGTCGTTTAGGTCGTTTAGGTTGTCTATCACATGTTGGTTTGTGATTGAGATTACACACCCTCCCCTCTCACTCGATCTACATGGTTTGACACCGATATGGATGTCAAATAAACCATTAGTTCCCTGCATGAAGGAATTAATAATTGTAATATCTACCTTACCTCTTTGGATTTTGTACTATATTTTGAGAGGGTACAGTAAAGGGGGGGGGGGGTTTCTGGATTAGCAGCAGGAGGAAGAGGGATATGTTGACCGTGCAGGTAGAGATGTGCCGACAGGGGGCAGAGGAAAGGAGAAGTGAACTGAAGTGAACTGCAGCGGCGGGTTGCCTCCCCCGTCCCGCCCACACCCTCCTGCCTACAAACACACTTCACAAAGGTTGGTCGGGGCTGGCTGGGGTTTCAGGAGCGGCTATTCTGAAAGTGACGTACGTGGTGGCCGCTGCCGGGGAACCCTGCTGTGGCTCGCATGTTTAATGGGTTGGGGTGGGGGTCCGGATGGGGCCGGTGGTCTCCGTAATCTGCTAATCTCCGTAATCGGCCCGCTTCTTGTATGAAAAAGTATGATTCAGGGAAGTTCTCTGACTGTTTTTAAAATGTTTTTTTTATTTTTATTTTTTTATATAACATTGCAGCTGTGCTGCATTCCATGTATTGTAATCCAAAATCCAGTCATGTGAAATCCTCAATTGACAATGCACAAGGAGGCCACAACCGGCTTTCGGCTTTTTTAATTTGCTACCCTGCATATTGGACATTGAAGTAGAGTGATCTAGGATTTCGACTGAACAAGGTTCCCAGTGTTGGGAAAATCATAACTGATCTGTTCATTCAATATTGGGGATGGGGAGGGGGTGTTGCTCAGTGATCATAATTCTTGAAATCACAGTAACTGAAAGTGCTTGTATCTGGTGTGTGTGCGTGTGCGTGCGTGCGTGTGTGATTCTGGTTTCTGCGCAAGGCACAGCACTGAGACAGCTCTAATTAAAGTTGTTAATGACATTAGAGTTAGTTTGTATAATAGAAATCTTTCTGTTCTGGTACAGTACTGGTAGTGCTGCCTTCGACACGATGGACCCATGCTGGAAAAATGGGTTGGTCTTTCGGGCGCAGTTTTAACTTGGTTCAGAACCTGCTGGGTCATGAATACGGCATCTCCCTTGGTGATTTCTCTGCAAGGAGAGTCAGCTGTACATGCGGTATGCCCCAGGGCTCAATCCTAGGGCCCATCCTTTTTTGTCTATACAGGCTCCCCTTAGGGACTAATATCCATAAACACGGCATACATTTTCACTATTATTCAGATGATACCCAGGTATATATGTATATCTGTTATATATAATGATCTTGTAATTGACACTCTTGTAAATTGTATCTCAGACATAAAGACATGGATGCAGGGGCGTAGGAGTGATTTTGAACCTGGGGGGGACACTGAAATGCTAGGGTGGTTCGGGGGCATGCTGCCCCAAAAAGATTTTTTTAAAATAAAGCACTTAAATGCTCAATTCTGGTGACTTTTGAGAGCACAATGTACTAATTAGTGTGTTTGTAAGAGGGTCTTTCCAGTGACAGAAGATGAAGGATATTCAGACTGGGGAGGGGAGATTATAAAGTGGGGTGCACAGACAGAGAGACGGGCTATAATATAAATAAAACGAAAGCTACTATATACTAAAACTACATAATATACTTTATTTAATATAGGACATACAAATGAAACAAAGAAAAATGCTAGCACCGAAAAACTTGCTATAGCCTATGCATTGATATTTGTTATTCAGTTAATTATCTGCTTCATTTATAATTAAGAACTATAAATGGAAACAGGTTGGGAGTGATATCCGTATGAGGGTAGTCTAAGGTTACAGAAGGCCTATTTACAGCTGACCAGCGCTTTCTTTCTGACTCTGGTCACATAACGTTGGCTAACACAGAGGAAAAAAGAGCCAAACTAAATGGCTCGTTCACCGAAAGGAATCGGTTCCCTACGTTCACCAAAGAGCCGTTAAAAAAGAGCAATTAGTTCGCGAACGACCCATCACTAGAATGTAAACGAAATGCAATCGGCGATTTGCATTTTAATTTTAATTTTGGCGCGGATATGCTTCCATTACCTGTGTCTCACTTGGCCCTGACTCTCCCTGTTCTGCTGTCCCTTCATCTCGCATCTAGGAAAGCAACAAATGTTTATGAACACAGAACTGGCTTCAATGCGAACTCTGATGACATGCCATAGGCCTACTTATCTAAAGACTTTTTACTATATGAATTTTTTAATTTAAATTCCATGTCACAATATAGCCTACTATATGGATGTCACTGAATGACACTCAACTTATTTATTAATATTACTCCAAGCGGAATTGTTCATTTAAAACAACGCTATAATAATTAAGAACAGATCTACACTCGCTGCTAGTTAATGTAGCTAGCTACAGTATCATGTATGGCTGGCTAATAGTTCGCTAGCTAACTAAGGCCATGTACAAAAAAATAGTTGTTGAATTTTTTTTTTTTTCGTGACGATGGCCAGAAGTTGCAGAAAACACGGGGAAATCCCTATTTCTAAGCCATTTGGATAGAATCGTACTAACACCACACTAGGAGATCCGATCACACCTATCCGATCCACTAGGCCTAGCCCTCTATCGACCACCACGCAAAATTGTTAGAGCACATGTGCAGCATACGGGTTGCAAATGAACAATGCACGCCATCTTTGATCAACAATAGCGAGAGTTCACACATGCGATTGTCTATGGTATATTAACAAAACGTTCTACAACAATGCCTTTTATTGTGCTAACAATAGTCCGTTCTGGGTGCAGTACACCGATTAAAGATTGGTTTGGGTGTTCGGTGGAGGTCGACATAACTTTATCGCAGGTGTTTGATGAATTCAATCAAGGAACATTTATTGACCAAAAATACATGAAACATTACAATCAATATGAGCAAAACTGATGTTGACAGGCTACAATTAAACAGAAGCAATTTGGTCGAGAGACGCAATGTTCTATATATTCTGTCCTCTTTATTTCTTTCTACGGTCTGCTGTACCTGGTGCTTAAATAAAAAATTTAAAAAAACCTCCCTCCCTACGACTTTAAAAAAAAAAAAAAAAAAAAAGGACGATCAACAACTTTTTTTTTTTACATGGCCTAATAGCCATCCATACAACTTACAAGCTTGTCCTCCTCTCTCCTTTCTCCTCCTATGACCTGCTGGTCATCCTCTGTCCTCTTCCTCTTAAAAAAATGGAGGATGCTCATCTTGTAATGTTTGGAGTATTTTTTTTTGTTTCGGAGAACCAAATGCAACTAACAGGGATTCAGAAAGCGAGTTAAACACAAACTCGCCACAGAAACGGAAAACTAACCGCAGGGAAAGGACTAAAACAAAAGATAGGGAACAAAACCTCCCTGACTCAAGCCAAAATAATAACCAACCTCAAAAGGAGGCGAATCTCGAATAAACAACGAGAATAATAAGCCAACCAAAAGAAATAAACAAAAAAAATTAAGACCCGAAGAAAACGGGAAAAGGAAAGAAAGAAATAGCGAACCTGTATCTTTAAACTCAGTACAGAAAACGAGTTTAAAACAAAACGATACCAGGCAACCAAAACAAAGAAGGAGAATAATTTGTTCTTCTCTCACCTATCTAACCCTATCTTTGATATTCTTTTAAACGGACTTGCTGCGTTCTCTATTAAGACCAACCAGAGACCGACAATCCTAGACCTTTACCGACTTCGTTGTCAACATAACAACTGACAATATTGAAGTGTGGAAATGCGGAAGTCCTGAGCATTTATAGCCGGCGGAAACACCGCACAGGTGTGGGAAATAATTGTCGGGCGAAAAGCAAACACCGGAATGGAGGTGGAAAAAAAAAATCTGATATAGCGTCGAGATGACGCCCAAACGAGAATTCAAAGGAATCGCAGAGGCAGCAATAACCATGACACATCTCTGTGTGAACATTTTGACTAATGTTACCATTAAATCGTTTATGGACATGAAGCAATGGCACATACATACAATTTTGGCTGATCATCAGCTATGATAGCAATATAGTTATCTAGTTTGTTTTACACCGATTTCGTAGCTAGCAAACTTATGCATATTTGACAGTTTCATAGGCTAAATAATTATTTCTACAACAAAATTGTCGATCAATCCGGAAACCAGCAAACAATCAGAAATTTCATGGGCTGAATTAGCTACGATATCCTACCTCAAAGACAAAGTGGTAAAATAAGTCTAATTTGCATTGTTGTGTTGTTGTCTGTCCATAACTGTCCTAGATGGATCAATCACCTCAGGACAGACGAGTCGCATCTCCAAATTAATCCATTCCGCTTTCATTGTGTGAGAGTAGCCACCTCTCTGAAAATCCGTACCAGGTTTTGCTCGTTACCTTGCAGTGACAGAAACTTGGCTCTCGTCAAGGCAACAGGCAAACAGTTGAGCGAGCTCCCCTCGAGACTGACCTGACTACGCTTACGATAGCTAAAGTTAGTTTTTATTGAATTATGTTTTTAAATAGTTGCGGAATGGATTCATTTGGAGACTGCCGAACTCCGAAATCGGCGCAGACAGGCAGGCAATGCGAAATATAATTTGAGATTATAAAAAGTGGGGGGGACAAAACCTAGATTTTGATATATGGGGGTGACATGTCCACCCCATTGATAATGGGTCCTACGCCCCTGCATGGATGTCTCATAATTATTTTAAATAATTAAACCAAGATAAAACAGAGGTCATGGTAATAAGTGATAAGACTAGGAGGGTTGTCTCTTATCTTAAAACTATGGGTTTAAATGTCACTTCTCAGGCTAAAAACTTGGGTGTTTTATTTGATAACAATCTGGACTTTGATGAGCATATTAGTGTGTTTGGCAATGTGTGTTTGAAATGTGCTATATAAATAAAGTGTATTATTATTATTATTATTATTAGTAGTATTCATTGTGATGGCAGGTTGTACCAGACCAGCTCCATTGGGGGAAGTGCAGGGCCCGCCTTTCTGAACACATCAACAGTTCATCCTACTGGATATTTGTGAAATATTCCAGTCAAGCACTTTGCTCGAGGGTAGAACAGCAGCTTCCCAACCCCGGGTTTGAACCTGTCCTTTTACTGGGCAGCAGTCTCCCATTCCCTGACCAGTTGCTTACAGTGCCAGTTTATGACATGGCTCCTCACCCCCCCCCCCATTGCTGTTTCAGTTCAGTGGCTGCTGGCTGCGCTGTGGAGGCGAGAATGCGTGAAACGGGGCAGCTCCCCAACAGATGAAGTCACAGCAGGAAATTATGTCCTGTAAAGAGGGAAAGTGCAATGGATGCTTAGTGGTTAAAAATATCAGTGTTTTCAGACTGGACCATGTGAGAGATTTTTCCTGTGAAAACTTGCACTTTTTTTTTTTTTTGGCTTTAAATGAGCCATTAAATGCTCATTTGATCAACTTTATTTTATCCATCATGTGACTAGATTATTCAGTAATAAACCATGTGGAATTAACCGGAAAGAAGAACTGATCTCGCTACCACTTTCCTTTAACTAAAAATCTCTGTTTGAGATGTTTATATATATATATATATATATATATATATATATATATATATATATATATATATATATATATACAGTGCCCTCCACTATTATTGGCACCCCTGGTAAAGATGAGTAAAAAGAGTTGTAAAAAATTCACCGTTTGGTGAATTAGCTTAATCTCACACTGAAAAAATTTGAAAAATCCAACCTTTAATTGAAGTAAATTTATTATGAGAAAAAAAAAATCCCTCATCAAGAAATAATAATTTTTAACAAAACCATGTGTGCCACAATTATTGGCACCCCTGCATTTATATATAGAATAAAGTAATAATTTTTAATATTTGGTCACATATCCTTTGCATACCTTGACTTCCTGATGTCTGTGACCCAGATTTTCTCTAATTTTTTCAATGTGAGATTAAGATAATTCACCAAACGGTGAATTTTTTATAACCTTTTTTACTCATCTTTACCGGGGGTGCCAATAATAGTGGAGGGCGCTGTATGTTCTTGAGAATTGGGACTTAACATTCTTTTTGGTTTTTGTTTTTTACTAGTCAATTATGCTGGAAAAATCGAATCAAAGCCGTGTCTACTAAAGGGGCCATCTCCCAGTAATGTCTTTCTTAAATAACACCTTTTTCAGCTGAGGACTTGAATTTTGTCAACTCCATCAGGCACACAAAAAACATTTTGTAGTCTGAGTGTGCAAATATAGGGGAGAATATCAGCACATGAGGGGAAAAATGCCATCAGCACTACGACCACTAATTTCTCTGACGTCTCCATGGAGACGGCTCCCAATCAATTGCGACTGTCAGTATCGCTACGCAGGTTCGCGGGACCGGGGCGGATGAGTCTGCGTTTATGCTTGCCATGGATCTGCACATACATAATAAAAAGTTGTTCTTTACATGTCAGTGGAATATAAGGCAGAATGTATACCGTGTAAAGACGCTGTCATGGTAATCACAGGTCTGTCCGGCGACGTGACAGGCAGTCCGGACGCCATCTCACGAGGAGGGAACGAGCGCCTCGTAGATAAGCACCTCTCTGCCAGCCATCACTCCGCTCCCCTGACAACACGCAATATCATGCAAATGCGTGCCGCGTGCGCGCGCGCTGCTGGCGGCCTGTCCCAGGTACCGCGTCTGCCCTGACGGGCCCCGCCGCTCGTCTCATTGGCAGATTCAAATTCGACGGGTCTCTTCCCCCTTTCCTTCATGTCGGTCTTTCACTCATATTTTCAGCATTGTCTTGTCTCATCTCGCCTTCATTTTCTCTGTGTCCCACTCCCAGGTACTTCTGCACTTGTGTGTGCCCCCCCCCCCCCCACCCCCACCCCACCTCCCCCCGCAAATAACAGTGACTGCGGATGATTATGGTGTTCATGGTGCAATTACCCAGCAGCCCTCTCAGGACCCCTGTCTCTGCGGGCTGCGGCCCCTTCACCCTGATCGAACCGCACTTCTGCTGAAGACTGCTGAACACGGCGACATACTGAGAGAGACTCTTCTGTATCAGATAACAGCCAGATACCATCACACTGCTGCCTTCCCCCTCTCCATCTCTCTCTCTCTCTCTCTCTCTCTCTCTCTTTAATCTCTTTCTCTCAGATCAAATTCAGAGCCCTTTTGGCCTGACAAACACAGTATATTGCATTACCAATGCATACGAACATCGAAACAATACAAATACTCTAATTTATTTTCGAGACAATGTTATGCCCTTGCTGCCTAATCGCTGTTTGTCACTGGTCATCCCATAGACATATACTGTATCGCCGTAACGGACTATCGCTGTATCAGACAGACATGGTGTCTGTCCAGCAGTTAGATGGACAAATTTTTTCTCATTTTATTCAGCTGGCGAGAAAGATAATTTAATCTTTTGTTGGAGAAAGTGCATTTATGTCTTTACTTCATCTTCCTCACAGTATCCCTCTCTTTCACCCTTTCTTTCTCTCGCTCTCTCTGTCACCCCCAAATTACACGCTGTACCCTGACCCTCCTGAAAATCCCAGAATCGGTATGAAACCATGTTTGCTTATAAAAGCCCACAGATGCCAGCTTGGTCGGTGTACAATCCGCTGTATTTTGATTTGAGCAAGCCAAGGTCACTCGCATTTGGCACTAAGTGACAATGGACACTGGGTCTAAAAAACACATTCAGTCACTTGACTATATCTGAAACGGTGACGTCAGTTACAGAAACGCAACAATCCCTATCCTCCTACGCTTATCGGCTGTGACCATTGTGTCTCACAAGAAAAAAAACTGACAGGGTTAGGGACAGTTACACTCTCTACTGGAACACTTCCCACATTGGCTGTTGGTTTGGACTCCCACAATGGAACGTACTCCTCATATTTTGAAGGACACCAGCATGGCTCAGGTGTAGTTGACTGAGGCCAGTGGAAAGGTGCCATCCTGTTCTGGGAACAGGAAAAATTTTTTTTTTTTTAAAAAAAGTCATTAAATAGTCCTTGCCTCTCTGCTGAGCTGTTGTATAGGGGTGAATAAGAGTACTGGCCTCAGTCATTGTGTACCCAAAATGGAACTGTAATAACAGCGAGAGGACTGTGGTGATTAAATCTATGTCCAAAGCAAGAATTTCCCCCCCTTTCATTTATACCTTCAAATGCGCCCTTCTGCAACCTCCTTGGCCTCACTAAAGATCATTTAAGGCACACCTATTAAACATAATTGAGTGAAGTTATTAAAAGAAACCTTCTCCTGCGGAGATCTTTGCCACAATTCAATTACCTCTGTTGCTGGAGGGAAGCTTGAGAGAGCGATGACAACTCTAGTGCATTTACAGAGGGAGTGTGGAGCTTGGTTAGCGTAGCTTTCATTGTCAGGCAGTGGGGATGGTACCAAGCTTCTGGGGGTAACGTCGTGCTACATGCCATTCTGCTCTGAGTGATTTGGGTTCTGTGGGTGATTTGGGTAAGTGGTGGTAGTGGCAGTGGTGCTTTGTGGGAATGGGGAAGTCCATTAACAAACTCCAATTTCCTTCTCCCCTCTCATCCTGTTCCTCTAATTTCCTTTAGTTGATAATTAGCCAGAGATCATTTCCCCTTTCTGTTCACAACGGGACATATGAGGTGGACCAACATGGCAGCGCCTGTGCCTAACCAACTGTTAGTGCTATGTTAAGTTTTAACTCATTGCACCATCACTATGGGCGAGTAGACCTACAGAGAAAACCTCTCCCTTTCTCTAAATGGCTCACCAAACCTGAAGCCTCTGCCAGTTATGGCAAGAAGGTTTGGCTCAATTTGGTGTTTTCTCACTGGCCTCTGGCAGTGAGAAAGGTCTCTGGGATACTGCCAGTAATTGGATCACCTCTCGTTCATGCTGAACGTGTTGATGTTCCTGTTTTAATTTTGCCTTTGTCTAAGTCTGCAATGACTGGCCCAGGCACTGTAATCCCCTCTGATAAGTGGATTTTTCACTGTGTATATGAGGAGTCTCCACCGGACAAGCTGTCCTCTTCTTAAGCCTGTGTAAATATGAGGACAGGTTTTATAGGGAGGTCGTTCAGCAGTGAGTGTCATTTTACCTCATCTCCTATGCCAGACCACTTCCTGAAGTATGAAGGAGTTTGTGTAACTTTCTCAAGAGGTCAAAAAGCAGGTCACGGGAGGTACCGCCGTTCGGTCAAAATGACGGCCTGGCCGTGGGGGGTCCTAGCCTTCAAGCGGAACTGACTGATATGCAGTTGCACTTTTGGCCTAGTTCTACCATCATCAGCAAGTACAGCTGTGAGAAACCATGTCCTTCTCAATAAAGTTTCTTAAGGATGCGGAGTAGTGGGCCAGGACGGTCAGTTGAGCGCAAAATTAGGCAGTCGTAAATTTAAATAGCAGCTCTGTTCTCACACATCGTGGAAGCCACAATGGGAGGCAGTAAGGTGCTGTGCTGTGCTCTGTGGGTTATATGGGCTGTGCTGTGCTGTGCTGTGCGGCTGTGTTGTGATGTGCAACATGGGGAGTACAAGAGGAGGGGTCTCTATGGACAGGAGTTGCTGTATTAAGCTGAATTCCTCCGTGGATTTAACACTATTTCCTGTTCCATTAACCATGAGGTATATGTATATCACTTTAAGTATTTCAGTCCCTGTAACCTGCCCATTATTTCTGTCTTAAAATAATTTGTACTGGTGTGTTTTTATTTTTTGTTTATTTTGTCTCAGCTTGCAGATTGACATATGTATTAATATGTGACCTTTCTAATGCTTTCACAGAATACCATGTTCACTTTAAAATCTTCTTCCTCCTGGGACTGTTAAGGTTGGATTTGGGGTCAAAATGGCATCAATTTATTTCCTTAGAAGTTCAGAGCTCATTAGATGAAGTGCTCCATGAGGTATTGTTTTAGCTGCTGTCAGGTGATATCCCAGTGCACCAATGACAGGGCTGGGCCTCTCTCTGATGTCTTCCGCTGGAGGCCAGAGACGTTACATCACACGGCCATTCATAAGACTCTGCACAGCTGGTCGCAGATTGCTTTAATGGTGTTTTGTTATTTGTGCAGTGATGTAATGGGATTCTGGTTGACCTCTTCACATTAGGCATTTATTGGTGTAGAGAAAGGGTAGCACAGGGCCATGCCCAGACACCTCAGGCATGCAGCCTGATCCTACTGCATAGCTCTTACTGCTGCTGTCAGCTCTTGGAAAGCATATAATTCAATTAGGGGTGAGTGGACTATCGTGGGTGATTTCACATGCTTCTCAAATAACCTGAGATCTCATACAAATGGTTTAATATTGGCAGATGGTTTTAGGCAGATGCTTGCAAAAACGCAAATGGACTGACTGCTCCACCCGGACATTAAGTCGCAGGTTTGAGCCACGGGTGTGGTGGGTTGACGTTGGCCAGGGTTCCTTGGGTTTGGCCCTGCATTAGCTACTTTTATCTATGTGCCATACACCTACCATACCAGACATACACCTCTTCTCTGATTGGCTCTAGCACTGCAGTAGCACTGTGTGAGCAGTAGTAAGAGAGGCAGTCATTGGCTCGCAGGTGAGCGCATCGGACACATGTGCTTCAGCAGCAGTGCCCCTTGTGCTGAGACAGGTAGAGCAGCGCTGACTGGTGATTCTAAAATGTGGAGGAAAAAAACATTTAATTTAATTAATGATCAGATGCCTGGCGCGGGGCTACCGCCCGGTGAGGCTGTGGTTTTCAGCCCACGAAGCGGAATACATCACAAGCAGCGAGGAAACTTAGCAGATGTTCTGCGAGCTACAGGGGAAGGCCTCCTGCCTGATTTTAACTTCTCGAGGAAGGCTTTGGTCGCCTTGCGTTGCTTTAGTTACAGCCTGGAAGTTGCTGTCAGAAGATGGAGGAGAGAGAGGGAGAGAGGGGAGAGAGAGGCTGTGAAAGGCTTACACTTGCACTTTGCCAATGAGCCAATGACTGTTATTCACAATACGGGCTGTCAGCTAAAGTATAGCAGAACAATAACGATCAGACGGCAGGCTTATGGCTCAGTGAAAGCAAGTGGCATATCATTGGGATGAAACAGGAACACAACTTGCACCTGCTTCTGGCGAATGCCTTTCGCTTTTCATGGCAACCACGTTTACCCCCCGAAAATTTTCACTGAGTTTGTGTTGTGCAGGCCATCCCTGTTTCCAGAAAGGAACACTTTGTGCCATCTCGACTCTATAAAAAAAAAAGACTGCAGGTGAACTCATTGAAATCCACTTCACATTGCAGAGGCCCTGTCTTCCTTCTCTGTCTCCTCAGCCTGTTGTGCCTGCTGGTGAGATTGTTAGCCGCACAGTGCCCTGTGGTCTCAGCATATCCTCCAGGGAGAGAAAGAGCATCAGCCTCGCATTGTGACAGACGTCAAGGTGCTACACAGTGTTCGGCCCGGCACTCATCCGGTCCCCCCTTTGTTAAGCGTAGAAAGTTTGTTTACTTATCGACTGTTAGCCTGATATATTTTTTTTTTTCCCCCCCGCAAATAACTGGCCGAGGCACGGGAGATGTGATCCTGCCTGACACCTCTCTGTACGAGCCCCACTGCCCGAGGCGCACGGTTAGATGTAATATCTAATTCAATCCGGTTTTTTTTTCCTCCCACAAAGCTTTTAGCCACATTTTAGCACACAAAGGCTGCAGCCCTCTCCTTTGTAGCCTTGGCTTCTACTTAAGAAGGTAAGAAAAAATCAATAAACTCTTCTGGTCCTCAATCTTCTCGGCCTGGAGAGAAGCAGTTTTTTGAGGGGGATGTTTTTTGTCATTCATAAGCTTTGCTGACAAATCCTTGACATCATTTGAGGATCGTATCGATAACTTCTTGCTTTGCTGCAGAGGACAGATAGAAATAATTTATCTGTCCATGTTGGGGGGGTGAGACAAAGCCACTGCCCCCGCCCCCCACTCCTGCCAACCATCCACAAGACTGCCAGGTGATGGTATTACTGCAGTGGTCAATGTCAAAGGTCACGGGAGGACAAGCAGGTTGTCATTGGCTTCTCACAGCTGGATGGGTAAAGAGGAGCAGCTGCTTTTGCCGTGGCTGGGAATGGGGAGAGGGGTGGGTGGATTACGTCCCCGGCTGTGAGCCTGACTTTTATTCATGTTCTATTTACACTTTAGATATTGGTATTAGTTTGCCGTTTGCGTTTTGTTGGATTCAAAGCTAGTGAGGGGAAAAGAAAATAAACATGGAAATAGTGATGTGCGAGGAAAAGTCTTTCTGTAAACGACACTCCTTCAAGATGACATTTTCATCAAAAAAATGGTAAAATGTATTTTTGGGCAATGCTCTATGACAGCTGAATTCATGAATACTTGTTATAGCTGTGTACCTCCAGGGCACTCTTTCACACGCACATCCATGCACTTGACCACGTATCCAAATAAACACATGCAAACACTGAAAGTAAAGTAACCATGAAAATTAGGGTCTGGGCTTCAGGGGGCTAGAGAATGATAGTTCATCTAGTGTGTGCAGTGGTGAGGCCTTCTTTCTCCATCCAGGCTGTTTACAGTTGTTGAGGAGCAATAGTGAATTTCTTACTCCACCATTATTATTAAAGGGTAAGTTCGCTATTTTGGACCTTGGACCCTATTTGCGGTCCGTCTTCCATGAACCTGACCCATGAAGTCCATTTTTTCGCTGATCGGTCCAGTATTGAGTTCGGTACAGATTTCCTGTAGGCTCTCACTGGGCTACAATGGAAGTGAACGGGGCAATCAGAAATGTTCGATAAATGTGCTTTCATGTACAATAAATGAGACGGGAAGCTCAGGGTGTATTGTTACATTTCACAGGAGAGCATACTGAGACCGGTATCTCAATCCGAACATTTTTACGTGCTTGGCATGGCTTGGAAGTAAGCATTTCTCTGTTGCTTGTTTTCGCTGCTCCCGCGGAGTAGCTACTATGTGTCGGGGGTAGGGGAGCGGGAAGATGTGCCGGCCGTTTACGAAACTATCTAGGTGAGCAGTCTGCGTTTGTTTACCTGCAGCAACGTAGGCTACAATTTCCACAAAAAACTTGGATGATGGATGACTATAATGATTACGAAGACGAAGAATTCGATTTTGACTTTGACGTTACTGGCTACAGATTTGAGCCAGAATACACGGACACGGAACTACAAGAGATGGATGATAAGAGAGCAAGAGAAGAGAGAGAGGCTGAAGTTGCGCAGGTAATGTTATCCGAAGTCGCTGCCGAGGCTAGACCAAGAATTTCGGGGGACTTTTGGTGTTCTTGCAAGAGGTGCAAGCAGATGCCCAGAGAGGAGGAAAGTTTGTGTTGTAGGGAGTGGGATCTGTTGCTACCGAATGCCATTGAAAACCTGGATGTATCCGTGGATGACACTGGATCATCTCCATTGATTACCATTACACTATGACTGCCAACAGATATGTGATAGATGAGAACTTTGGACAGGACACCATGCGTCAAGCATTTGTAAATAAAACATTATAGAATTGTAAAAAGTTATAGTTGATGAACGTTTCCGACAGTTTTGTTACAAGAAAACAACTTATGTCAAGCTCGGATTTTGTTAGTTGGTATTGAGTGCTGGGTCAGAGGACGCGCTCAAAAAAAATAAAAATGTTAGTAACGTTATAGCTAAATATAACTTACCTCCGCTCCGGTGCTTGATAGTGCTGCAGGTCCGACACGAGGAACAGCTGTGTTCTTTAGAAACCAGTGTTTTGCTTCTGATTTGCGGTTACAGAAATCAGTAGCGTCGAAATGCGCTCCACAAACTCGCGAGTCTGCCAAACGGAGTTGATTGACTAGAGTGTTTATGTCGATCCGTAAGACAACCAGCCAAAGTCTCAATCTTTCTGGGTCAGAGAACGGAAGCCTGTGAAAACTGGTATTTGAGCGTCCAGACATTTTATTCCCACAACCGGGGACTGCACATTCGCGCACCATTGCTGTGATGAATTATTACAAATGATGATTACAAAAACTGCGTTACAAATATTTCTGCTGTAGGCTACTAGCTAGTAAACTCCAACGGGAGGTCAGGATTTGTGATCAACTGCTTTTCAAGCGGCCCCCCCCCCCTCTCTACAACGTAGCTAGACTGCGGAAGTTTACAGTGCGAGGTAGTGCGGTCGGAGAAATAGTTCTGTTTCAAATGGAACTGTTGTTTCAACGTTCGGTTTGCGTTTGCGATAGCCTACATTTCACAGGAGAGCATACTGAGACCGTAAGAATACACACTGAGCTATAAAAGCACATTTTTCGTTGTTTTTCCATAACATTTCTGATTGCCCCGTTCACTTCCATTGTAGCCCAGTGAGAGCCTACAGGAAATCTGTACCGAACTCAATACTGGACCGATCAGCGAAAAAATGGACTTCATGGGTCAGGTTCATGGAAGACGGACCGCAAATAGGGTCCAAGGTCCAAAATAGCGAACTTACCCTTTAAATGCAACCTTAAAGGTGGACCCTGGGATATGATGCCAGACACGTGCAAACGGAGCAAAGATTGTGCAGTCAGTAACTGCAGACGAGAGTCGCACCCATTTCGCAACGCAATGATACTTGGTGTGATGATTTGCCTATATGAGAAACCCCGAGAAATGAATTTTTTTGTAATTTGGCTTGTTAGTTTTTGCGGTACGGTTCAACGAACTTTTGACTAATTAGCATGACCTCCAAACTTTAAATACTTGTATCTCCAAAAGTATAGCACCTATAAAGCCTAAAAAAAAAGTTTTACAACATTTTAAAGCTCTTTGAATGGCCTCCATTTCATAAAATAAAACCAAAATTGTAGCATGAAGCGCAGAGAAAATGTGTAATTAAATGACCTTTGACCTTGAATCATTTTTTTTCAAATGTTAGCTTATGATGTAAGCAACAATCTTGGAAGCCGCTTTAAAGCAAATTTCATTCATCGTTTTACAATCCTAATTTATTATGTTTGCATTGTGCATTTTAAAGCAGATTCATTATTATAAATATATGCAAGCAGCGATTCCTGGGGACCGAGCGGCATTAGCGGCATTTGTCAAACAGAGAAACCGCAAAATGGTAGACAACTCTAGACAGGGTTGACCCAAAATACAAATATTTGTTTCTAATCAGGGCTTTTGCCATTGTTGATGGTATCTTAACCCGATCCAGTAAGGGCTTGCGTATTAAGTCTTTTAAGTACAAGTGAAACAGTGAACAGTTAATACTGTTAAATTTCTTAACTTTTGCAATAAAAAGGTGTTTCTTAATGTGAAAACAACATTAAAAGAAGCATAGCATTTGCACAATAGTTTTGCCGAACATTATCTTAGCCATTGGTACCAAGCTGGAATTGAACCGCTGACCACATACATGGCAAGCCAAGATTGTATCCACTAGGCCAAAGCAGGTTAACAGCAATGAGGAGGCCAAATAAGACTTGTGTGTTGCGGTATCAGTTTGTTTTGGCTTACTGACTTCATAATTCAAACAGATAACAGGTAATATTGTGAAATTTCTTAGCCTTTGCAATAAAAAGAACATTCTTACAATGACGTGCACATTGTGTGCCTAAAAAAAAACTTTGGAACAGGTGGGGATCAAACCACCAACCTACTACACAGCAGTCAAATGCCTTAACCACTAAGCTACATGAAGCTTTACAGTTGGTCTAGCAGGTAGACGGCCTGTTAAGCAGAGATAGTGTACTTGGCGGATGGCATACCTGCCATCCCAACATTTGTATTTCTTTAGTGCCACCACGCAGATTGATTGGGTTAAAACTGCAGGGCTCAAGTCTTGATCTAATTCTCAATCAACCCACCAAGTTTCAGAACTTTATATCAAACGGTTTTAGAAGTACTAGCATTTATGCGATAAGCCACGCCCAATGCAAAATTCATTGGCTTCTCATTCGGCAAATATTTGACATACGCCTTAGTAAAGTAATGCATGTATGTAGGGATGCGGGTTGAGTACCTTGAACAGGTTTATTGGTCTAATTCTGTAGGAGGAGTAGCATTTTAAGTGTTTTACAAAAAATGCTAATTAGCGGAAAATTGAAGATGGCAGACTTCTTGGTTTCTTGAGGCAAATTTGTTGGGCACGAGTAGTGGGATGTATACACCGAATTTTGTGACTGTAGATCAAACGGGGCGTCGGCAGTGGGCGTGTCAATGATTTTTTGTGAATTTTAAAATATTTTCTTATATTTGGATCTATATAGCGCCACCACGTGGCTCAATTGGATTGAAACTGGAGAGGTCAGGTCCAGATGTTACTCGTAAAAGACCTTCCAAGTTTCATAACTTTCTGTGAAATGGTTTTGGAATTATTAGCATTTTAATGATAAGCCACGCCCACTAGATATTTATTGGCTTGTCATTCGGCCATCTTTTAAAATATCAAAATTCTGTAAATATGTTTTATGAAGCATGGTGTACGGAGTGTATTTACCAGGTTTCATGTAAATTGGTCAAATTTTATAGGAGGAGAAGTATTTTAAGTGTTTTACAAGTAATGCTAATTAGCGGAAAATCCAATAGGGCTAACATGATGGTTCCTTGAGGCAAATTTGTTCAGTATGAGCAGCAGGACCTCCATACCACATTTTGTGACTAGATAAAACGGGGCGTATGCAGTGGGCGTGTCAATGATTTTTAGTGAATTTTTAAATATTTTCTTTTATTTGGATCTATATAGCGCCACCACGTGGTTCGATTGGGTTGAAACTGTAGAGCTCAAGTCCTAATTGTACTCTTAACAGACCTACCAAGTTTCATAGCTTTCTGTCAAATCGTTTAGGAATTATTAGCATTTTTGTGATAAGCCACGCCCAGTGAAAATTCATTGGCTCGTCATTCGGCCATCTTTGAAAATATCAAAATTCTGAATATATATCGTCTAAGGAATTTGTACACCAAGTTTCATCTCAATTGGTCAAATTTTGTAGGAGGAGTAGCATTTTAAGCGTTTTACAAAAAATGCTAATTAGCAAAAAATCCAATATGGCGGACTTTATGGGTCCTTGAGGCAAATTTGTTCAGAATGAGCAAAGGGACCTTTGTACCAAATCTTGTGACTCTAGGTGAAACGGGGCGTCGGCAGTGGGCGTGTCAATGTCAAACTTTTGTCACGTGCACTACAGCGCCACCAGGTGTTCAATCTGCGTCATAATATAGAGGATCCAAGAGTTTGGCAATCCCAACAAGCATGCCAAGTTTGGTGATTCTAGGCCAGTTCACGGGAATTTTAGGTGAAAGCTGAGAAAAAAAAAAAAAAGAATCTGAACAGATACAATAGGGTACCAGCAGCTATGCTGCTCGGTCCCCCAATTAACATTCAGAAGCTACATTTAGCGGCATTTTGAATTTACGAAATGCAGTATGCGTGGTCCTCGGCAGGTGTAAAGTTTGTTCGTACATATGAACAAATCTCAAATACAAAAACTTTGATGAATGCCAAAATACAAACAAAATCGCTAATACGAATGATTTGCGCACAACTTTGTTCTGCTCACGTTTCATGAACGGGGCCCAATGAGCCCAACATAAAACATAAGAAAGCTACGACACATAACGCAAATCTATCACAAAATGCAACCTGCTGTGTTCACGGCGGGGTTTCCCGTCAGTGCATCCTCTTTGTTTTTAACGATCTGTTTTTATTTATTTCATTTATTTATTCGTTTTGCATCTACATTATATCCCATGGTGCACCTTTGACTATTGCATATCCATAGGGTCCAAGATCGGCTGCCGGAATAGGTGGGTGGGAGTGTCAGAACAGGGGTAAAAATAGGAAGTGAATTGTAAGAAAGAGGGAGTTGTGACAGTGTGAGAGAGATAATTACACACAGAGACAGAGAGAAGGTGAAGAGATCTACGGGGGACCTTCATTAGTGTAGGCCCTGCAGACCTAGCTTGGTTTAAGTGTTGACTGTGTGGGACTGAACCTGCGTGCATTCGGTAGGCTGTGGGATTCTGTAGAGTGGTCTGAGTGGACTTTGTGTTGGAAAGGCTTGATTTAGGTGATTTAGCTGTAAGGGGCACTGGGAGAAGCCACCCAGACACTCTGACCTTTTTCTTTCATTCGTCACTCCCCCACTTTCACCCTCTCATTTCCTCTTTTTTTTGTACATCCTTTCTCCTCCTTTCCTTTTCTCTCCCTCTCACCCTTTCTCTTTTAAGAGCTGGGTGAAGGGGGTATTTCACTGTGTGTGACGCGAGTCCAATTCCAAACATCAGCACGTCATTTCTGCTCTTGTGGAGGTGGCTTTTCAGCCAGCGGAAAGAAGCATGGCAGGGCTGTGAGGTGTGGCACAAACACAAACTACCTCCTGGCAAGTACAGGAGGCACTGTGATAGCACATGCTCCTGTGGGCATATCATTGACACATTGTTGGGAGTAATGAACACAACCACGTGAACTATTGAGGTGCCTAATCTTCCATAACTGTATAATTAAATACCATTTTAGGTTTAAATTTGAAACAAATTTCCGTGAGCGCAATTCGTCGATGATTCGTTGCCAAAACAAGTGCCCTGAGAAACAATATTTCTCATTTCATTTGTGTTAATGTTGACCTATGCTAGCTCCCCTAACAGCTGATTCAATATAGCACAAGGGGAAAGTAAGATCATACAACATTGTGTGACTTTATTCCAGAAACAGCTGGTCAAAATGTGAATCCGTGTCGCCGTCTATGGTAAGCAGGGAGAGGCATTAAAGTTAAGAAGAGACATTTCTCAACTCAGACATTACACCAGTGGTCCCCAACCCTGTTCTTGGAGATCCACCGTCCTGTAGGTTTTCATTTCAGCCCTATTTTGGCACACTTGATTTTACTAATTAGCTGCTCAACAAGACCTCTCGCTGTTGAATGACGTGTGCTTTATTAGGGTTGGAGTGAAAACCTACAGGACGGTAGATCCCCAGGAACAGGGTTAGGGACTGCATTACACAGACACACTGATGACTATAAATACCACTGTATGTTATGCACCTGGACAGGTATGTAGTTTACTCCAGCCTTTCCATCTGTTCTCTCAGCATTTTGACACATGAACAGGAGATCCTTTGGCATACATCCCAAAATGAGCAAAGCACTTTCGGTTAATCAACCGACATCATGTTTCTTTCAGCAAAACATATTCCAGGAATAGGCAAAAAAAATCCACCCACTTTGACTTTGTACAAACCACCGTTCTCCCATACATGCAGCCGTCACACGAGCGTGTTCGATGGAGCGGCTCCGCGACAGCTTGTCCGTGCGACTGGTCAAGAACGGGAAGACAATGACGGACACCAAGAATCCATAGCTGAACGGAAGAAGAAAAGCAAAGGGGGGGGAAAAAAAAGGAAGAATGAAATTGAAAGAAAGAAACGGAGAAGTAAAGGGAAGACGGAAAGTGAGCTGGTAAGTGGTGAGTGGCAAGGACGGGTGCAAGGTCAGGGGGATGCTGTTGGAGAGGAAAGAGCATCAGGGACACGGGCCCATTTCTCCACGCCATTGTTGTGCCTATCCTCCTGTGCATCCAACTTCATTTCCACTTCAATTTTTATCAGCCCTCCATTCGCCTCTCAAGGAGATAGGATACAAGCCCTGACATGAATTAGCCCCAGATTGACTGATACTGCTGTGCCCCGGGGGACTCTGGGTAAAAAAGCCCCCCTCCCAACTCCCCCCATGCCCCACACCCCACACCCCGCCTTTTTTTTTTTTCCCTCCTCCACTTTATTTTTTCCCCCTCTCCTTCTCGTCTTCCTCTGTCTTGTTTTCCCCTGGTTCCTCCCTGTCAGTCACCTGTCTGCGCGACATCGCCCTCTCCTTCAGCCTGATGGACAGGCGCCGCTGGCTTCTGACGGAGTAATTTGCTAGGAATACACAAAACGCGCGACATCAAAGATGGCAGCCGGGGCGTGTGAAAGTGATTGCATTAAGGAGGGGAGCTGAGAGGTCTATTTCCATTCATCACCGCCACTGACAGACACACCCTTGCTCCTTGCCTTTTTCGCTCTCTCTCTTTTTTTTTTTTTTGTGATGGGTCTTCGGAGTCTCCTCTGTGGCCGCGGCCCCCCGTCGCCGATCTCGCGGCCCCCCCCGTCGAACGCCCTGTGAGGGTTTGCGTCGTGCCCCCGTCCTGGCCCGGTGCTCCTCGGCTCCCCGAGTTTCGTTCCTCGCTCTTTGTTTCGCACCGCGGCGGGTAGATCGCTCCGGGGGGGACCCCGGTCTCCGCTCTGTGGCGGGATGATTGTGCGCTGCCACACGGGACAGAGCAAACTCATACATATTGCCACTGAGGCCAAACTACAGGCCCTGCAGCGGGATTTGGCATGCTCTCTATGCATAATTAGCATATAGCAGGAAAAAAAGCGTGAACTCCCAAGCTGATGGCATGGGAGTTGATGGCTCCCAAGCCTCGTCGAGGTGACGGGCCACCCCACGCAGCCCGCGCTATGATTGTGATTGTGCGACGCTTGTGTAGTTTTGCCCAGCGTAACGTGAAACCCAGGGAGACCAGGGTCTGTGTTTGAGTTTAACCCAACAGCGAGGGCATGTCTGCTCCTAGGATGAACTTCTCAGGGAGAGATGACTCTAGGACCTGCATGTCATGTACAGATGAATATTGAATATTGACAGAATTAACCCAGCAGTACAACAGCAGTGCCTTGCCTGGGAATGGAACCTATGCTCCACACTTCTGCCAATTTGGAAATTATATAGTTGCCTCAACAGTGAATAACCTCTTTACCATGTACAGGCGCACAAAAAGGGGTGCTTATCCATTGAATCAAAGATATTTAAGAAGAGAACCTTTATTATATTTGTCCGTCTCTTTTACACCCGTATTTAAATCAATATTATTTTATCTTGGTCCAGCCTTCTGTGCAGTATAGTGTAGGTAGGACAAACACAGATTTGGGCCCTACGGGGTTAATTCCTTTTTTTCTCCTCTTCTTCCCAGCTCCCGGAGAGAATGGCTTCTGCTTAACGATAAAATAATGAATGTCATTTTCAGGAAAGGGGAGGGGAGGAGGACGAGTGCATTACGGCCACGCTCAATGTGCCCTGCGCCGGGGAGTAAATTTGAGTGAAGCCGAGCGGTGTGACATCATTTACTCAGAAATCCCTAATTTGTCAGCATTAATATTTCAGCTCCAGCATTGCCTGTCACCAAGTGCCAGAGATGACTGATCAATCTATAAAACGGCCGTGGCTAATTTATTGAATATTTATGTGCAATGTCATGTGCAGGACACAGGCGGAATTTATTTCACTCACTCTGCTCTCTGGCCGAGGACTTTTCCAACTAATCTAAGATTTTTAAAGAATATAAGGTGAAACATAATCATAATTCTGTAATATAAATAGGCCTTGCCAGACGGAGTTGCAGTTCCGGGCTCTCAATATGGCAGGCATGTCCTCTTGGACTGGCAGTCTTATTCAAACATCCCTCACCATGTTGCTGGCTTGTGAGTTATATGTCTGTACAGTATCGCTGGTTGGGTTGCAGTGATTCACTGTTCTTTATTGCGCGTTCCAACTGAGTGCGGCCCATTATGGTCGTGCGGTTGCTATAATTCTGCTCTGTGAGATCGCTTTTCTGCAGCGTACTTGTGCTGCTTAAAAAATGGCTTCCATCAGTGGAATCTGGGGAGCTTCAAATTTGGGGGTGGGGGAGGGGTTAAGTATTAATTTTCATTATATTATTATTTTGAACAAGTTCTTAGATTATCCGCGTGGCGCAGATTCCTTTTTACTCAATTGCATTTGTGATCGGGTTACCTTCAACAAATTTATTTAAGGTCTAACAAAAAAAAAAAAATTAAATCTGTTGTAATCAATCTCAGATTTGCTGGAGCCAATATTGTTTAATGCAAGCCAATTAAAATGTGATTTAATTCAATTTAATGTGAAGTGCACAAAGGTACTGGCAGACTCCAGCAGTATGTACTATCATGCTACAAGGAAGTCAGCTGTTGAAATCTAAGCTTTTAGTAAATAAATAACAATGAAAATAAAGATAAATTAGATGAGAGATCATGAGTTTGAAGGCATTCTGGCTCTTACTGGATTCTGTTTTAGCATGGACATACAGTAAATGTAGAGATTCTATTTTATACCCTTAAAATTTGTATACATATTGCCATATTGGTATATTTTTAGTATTATTTTATATGTTGTAGCTAGAATTACACTGTAAAAACAAATTTTTTATTTGCCTACATCAGTAACCTCTGCCTCTGCTTCCAAAAACCCTGTTAGAAATTGTGGTTTCATGGATCAGAATGAATACTTTAGAGCTATCTAATGAAACCTCACTGTATTTGTTTTAACTCTTGTAGCTCAGTGAGAGCGGTCACAGTTAATTTGGCGTGGCGCTCGCGGTGACCCCCGGGCGTCCGGGGCGGAACGTGCGGCCGTTTTCGTTCCGGCGGGTCTCGTCTCGCGGCCGTACCGCGCCGATCAAATCTGTTCCTCCTCCAAAACCCTGCGTTAGCCCCTCCAATATCCTCATTATACCGTCACTAATTACAAATTCTCAAGTCGGTGCCGAGCATTAAAATAAGACAGTGCACCGATATGGCATAATATCCTATTAATGAACACTCTAAATTCAAACTCAGGTCAGACGCTCATTCCGCGTGCCTGTCGCTGATCTAAAGGGGGGGAAAAAAGTGACCTTCTTTAAAAATGCACAGACTGATTTGAAGGGATAGAAGCCCCGGGCAAGCTCATTGTTTTACTTGTTTAATTTTTTCCCAGCAATTATTGATGTAATATTGTGATGGCGAAGGAAGCGGGATTATTTTAAGGTTCAAATGTAAAGATTCCTGCCCGTGATGATTTGTCTGTTGACCGGCTTTGATTTGTCCCATTTCTTCTCCTCCTCCTCCTCCTTCTCTCTCTCTCTCTCTCTCTCTCTCTGACAGACACACACACTCTGCCTCTCTCCAGGGTGAATGCGAGCTATTTGCATGCGCTGTCACAGCAAAGTGAGAAACAAGTTCCCCGTATTGCCGCTCTTTTCGGGCACGCGACATTTTAATGTGCACTGTCAAACATGAGAGAGATGGATTTTTTTTTTTCCCTCTACCCTCTTGAAAATTGGGGATGCAAATAGGTGCGTTTAGCATGATTGTGTGCGGACGTGATAGATGTGGCGGTGGCAGATGTGTTCCTGTTTCCTGTGTTAATCTGCGGAGCTGACCCTGTCTTTCCCTGACGGAAGGCTGTAGAAAAGCACTCGCCTCCCTGTCTTTTACAGGGCTCACTGTAGGCCGCTCACCCCTGGCTTTCAAAATCAATCGGGCTAGAAAGAAAAAAAAAATTTCCTTTTTTTTTTTTTTAAACACCTGTATACTATACAAAAAAACGAACTTGTATACTATACATTTTGTCAGCTAGTACATCATGCATGGTATAGTGACTAATAGTATAGTATACAAGTTAAGAGTTTAATGTAATGGTTACTTCAAAAGGATGTTATCCCTGTACATTTCTGTAAATTGGGAGTTTGTTACACCGTGTGCTTGGTTAATATGACTGTCTCTGGTGGGGGTGGTTTTTGGCGTGGAACATCTTGATTCGGAAGGGTCACACTTGATATCTCCATGTAAGCCAAATTTATTGTGCGTACTCCACCCTGGGGGACCAATAAAAACGACCTCTGCAAAACAGCGCTGCGTACGCGCTATGCAAATGAATCTGCGACGGGCCGGGTCAGCGCTGGCGGAGCCCACGCGGCGAGAGGCCCCGCCCGCTCCCCTAACCGTCCCTGCCCTCCTGATGGGGAGCCGCGAGAAGGCACCTGTGCGATGGAGGGTCACCTCTGCAGAAGGTGAGGGACACCCCCCCCCCCCCCCCCCATTCCTGTTAGCTAGCACACTGCACACCCACCAGTCCCCGACCGCAACCGTATGCAGTTCTGTCCATCACTCTAGGGCTTATTCATGTGTCCATCATTTTGACCTGAAGCAAGAGCACCTCTGCTTCTGGCAATAAACTGCCCTTCTTATGCACGTATTTCAAATTATCCTCGATAAAAACAACCTGACCCCTTCAGTCAGGGTGGAAGTACCACGAACGGCGGTGGAGTCAGGGAGTCAGGTGCTTAGAAATACCATTTTCCAAATCTCATCCGTTTCAACATTCCCCAGTCAGATGTCCACAGAAACCCAGGAATAATGCAGTGTGCAAGCTGTTTGTGTTTTTCTCACCTTTGTAAATCCGTAAAGTCGATGTTCATTTGTCCCTCCGCAATTGGCCATTTCATGCCTATAAAGTGATTGTAGTGGACTGTGTTATTAGGATTGCGCTACGCAGAGAATGTCATCAAATTACCGAACCCGTTAGCCACTCGCTGAAGCCGTTGTCATCAACTGAATTGAATTTGTAATGAATTAATTTTTTTTCAGTGAGTGTGCTTTGCTTTTGGGTTTTTCCAATTGGCTGTTTTATAATTGTTTACCATGGCGCTACAGCTTGGTCTCTTCTTCTAACAGCACCGAACATGTGACCTCTGTGGTTTCACAGACCTATTTGGAATCGAGAGAGACTTCGTTTGATCCTGGAAGGAAGTGATCCCCATAACGTATGAAAGGCTGTAGTGTGTAAGGAGACCTGAGGTAGATCAGTCAAATGGAAAACTTTGCAGTGTGTTGTCTACTGACAAAGTATGTTTTTGTCTGTATAACAAAGTATTTTTTGGATGTTACAATCCCCCCTCAAAGAAAACGTTTTACGTAGTCTGCTGGATATAGCTGTTGGATCAGGTGGGGTGGCTTAATTGTTAGAGAGGAAAGCAATGAGAAACTGAAGAGATGGGGAGGGGGAGAGTAGTACATACATGGATGCTAGCTGTCTGGCTGGCTGGCTCTACCCCTCTCTTGGCAGGCAGGTTTGCCAAGTTGTAAGATTTACCTCAGACCCAGAGAGTTTTAATGTGGAAAGACTTCATTGGTGAGGAAACCCAGAGGAATGTTGCAGGAAGGCTGTTGTGGCGATGGAAGTAACAAGGCCAATCGTTATGTATTCAAATGGAACCATCATCATTTAGACAAACCCAGAGGAGATGAGAGTGACAGATAGTGTACTCCTGCAGAATGGTATAGGGAAACCATACAGACTTATATTTGGAGAAAAGAAAGGGCTTTATAATAGACTCAGCAAAAGCAAAAAGCATAAAACAATAACTACTGGGAAACAAAAAAGGAATTTGTAGAATATAGACATTCTGCTAACTGGTAGTTAGTCTTATATAGAACTTCTCCCTTAATGTGCTGCATAATGCATCATAAACACTGTCACAAGAATGCACAAATATTATATCCAGCTCCTACTGAATGGTTTTCATGATTTGACTGAAGATGTTGTACTGGGATGGCAGGTTACGGCAAGTTGCGGCTTACCCCATGCCTATACAGCACAGAAAGTTTGCCACTTTTCAGAGTTTCCTACAGAAGTAACCGCAATGACCACAGACCCTTAGTCCTTCAAAACCTTAACTTCTGTACCTTCTGACCTCATGTAAGCACACAGAATTCAGATGGAACTTCACACTTCCACACAATAAAGCCCCAAACTTGGATTATTTTTCTCCTTATTTATCCTGCCGATTTCGTCATCAAAAATGCTCCCATGCCCTCAAAGAATAATTCTACCCATTGGATAACAACATCTGATCTGCCAATAAGAACGTCTGATCATAGTCAGATCAAAGTAGACAATCACAGGAAACACAGACAAAAGCCCTATATTACATAGCTGTCGCCATGAAACTGCCTTAGCTTTGTGGTCAGAGGTACAGTCTTCCCTGCTGGAGATCTGGGTTCGAGCCCCTGCCAGGCCCCAAAGGCTAAACAAAACCAATGTACCAATGCTATGCTTTTCACATATAAGAATGTTCTTTTCACATTAAATAATGTTTTTTTATTGCAAAGGCAAAGAAATTGAACAATATTAACTGTATTGTACTTAAACAGGGGTAAAAGTCAGCCGACATGGTCTGGTAGCCTAATTGCTACCGCCAAAAGATTTACCACAGGTAACGTTACACAGTACAGCAAAAAATATCCCAGTTGTCAGGCAGAGAAAATAAAGTTTTAATGCAAAGGATCATCTGGATAAGATCACATTGTTGCATTAATGTTAATTTTTTTAAAAAAGCCGTCTACGGCATTCCAGTCCACTTCCACTTCACTATATATTGTCCTGCTGATTGTGAAAAACTGTGTTCCTTTTCGCACATAACAATGTGACCATGTGAAGACCACTGTCATAATTTCTCACTGTTAACATTACTTTTTAACAAAAACATGGTGTACCCAGCTAGCCGCATGTTTTTTTTACATTCATAGACTACACCTGGCCTGGCTTTTCATTCAGCTATGTTCAGTTAAAATGTAAAATGAAACTACTTAAGTGTCGCTGGCTAGCCAGCAAGGCCATATGCAGGATCAATGATAATTATTCACATTAGCTGGATAGCTAGCATAAGTCATACAGTAATATAGCTAACCATAACGATTACATTCACTAGGCAGCAAAAGCACGTAGCCTATGCCAGCCTTGTCTTTTCGTAACAATGTACACTCATGATCAAGCATACTGCCAAGCTAAATGATGGTCAGTTCACCATTCATGGCCATTTAAGTAAGTGCTTATAACTTTTCCTTATGCAATATTGATATTCAAATTATATCACATGTGTTTATAAAAAGTCATGAAAGGGAGCCATATGGATTTCATGATGGCGGATTTAGTGATTTTCTCAGTGACAACGACCACTGCGTTTCCGCTGTTAACTAACGTAAGTTTTACTAGGCTACTGTAGCTACCTTGCAAACACATTAGTAACTATGTCTACCATGTATACAACCCTTTAAAACATGTACCGTCATCCATTTAAAAATATTGCAAACACTTTTGTTTATTTGTAGTTCATGGTAAAGGACAGAATCCATGCCTATGTCTTTCTTTGAGCTAGAATATGTGTGTTGCATGTACTGTGTATGCATGTCTCTCTCTAGATTTAATTATCTTATGGTTCATAGATTTCAATTCATTAGCATCATCAGTTAGCTACTCATAACAAACACAATACAAAAAGAAATAGATATAGAATAGAATAACTTTTATTTTCCCTTTAGGGAACTTCAGTTGTAGCCACCAGCATCAACAAAAAAGACATAGACAGTGGGGCAGACCCACAACATACAAACAAACATATCAAATAAATAAATATAAATATATAATAAAATATGTAAAAATATAATATAAATATCTCAACAAAAATGTTTTCAACATACAAAAATGGCAGTCACGCATAGCCTTCAAAGCACTGTCTGTAAGTAATTAAATAAACTTGCAAAAACTAGGCCTGCCGTTAAAAGTATTGATATCAAAATGAGGCCAAGTTACAAAAACAATATTGGATATTATAGCTCACACTAATTAAACTAACTCTATTCCAAAGCAATGCTATCCAATCTTTCCTAAATTATTTCATGTAACTTGGCCCTGTGTTTTTTCATCATACCATCTGAAGAGAATGTGGTCATTCAAACTTTAAATGTCAAATTAAAAAAACTGCCTCATGGAAGAACACAACATTTCAATGAAGGTTTTAAACCATTGATGAAAAATGACACCCCAGAAAGGATATGTTTATACTTGGTTGTCAAGTTAATTTTAGAAAATGAACAGGTATTCAGGTATTCAATATGTTCTATGCTGCTATAAATCTCTCTAGCAGCATAGCCTATAACATTCAAATTTACAAATGGACATTTATATCAAGAAACATCATGTACAATAGAGAAAGTGGGAATGAATACATAAATACAGATACAAATTTGAAATATTTAAACCTAGTAAATATCTTAAATATTGAATTTTACAAATCTATCCAGACATATGTTTGCCCCATTAATGTAGCCTACTGTATGTTTGTTGGTAAAATAGTATTAATAGTAAAATAGTACTAATTCTTTTAACATATTAACAAATGTTATTTGTGAACGCAATTTTGTGAACATAACAATGTCTACACTGTAGGACCACACAGGTTTCTATTCAAATACAAATATTCCAAATAAATAACAATAATTATTATTATTATGCATTTTATTCATGCTGTGCTTTTCATAGACCCAAAGCACTGAATACAGACAATTGTTCAATTATATAGCCTAGTCATTTTTAAAAACTTTAAGTGTAACATATCTGAATTACAGATTATTTACACAATAAATGACTGCCATTTGACACTTTGATGTGGCACATAAAGTTTGAATGACCACATTCTCGTCAGATGGTAAGGTGAAAAAACATAGGGCCAAGTTCCATTAAATAATTTAGGAAAGATTGGGTAGCATTGCTTTGGAATAGAGCTAGTTTATTTACTGTGAGCTGTGATAGCCAATATTATTTGGTGCAACTTTTCCTCATTTTGATATCAATACTTTTAACGGTAGGCCTAGTTTTAATGAATTACTCAGACAGTGCTTTGTTGGCTATGCGTGAGTAACTTGGCATTTTTGTACGTTGGAAACGTTTTATGTTGATTTGCATTTACAATTACAAGCATTCAGAAGCTTATCCAGAGGGACTTGCAATGTTTCCTCATAATCATAATAATGCTTATCATTTTAAACTTCATAACCTTATGACAAGTGTTACAACTTGGTCATAATGTCAAAATTAATTTTATTGTGTTATTTTTAGCTATTATGCCAGAGCGGTCCTCAACAACTTGTAAAAAGCATCTTAATTCATATTTTTATGCAATGATGTTTTAAAATAAATCTGAATCTGAATCTGAAAATGTATGCTTCTGATCAGGGTTATGTCATTATTTAGAATTGACGAATGCATTATGAAGATAAAAATTTAAAAAAAGTAATTGTTGTCAATATTGATTATGGAACTCAGCTTTGGTAGGGGAATTCCCAAATGGCATTGGTTCACAATGCAGCTTCTTGCATAAACTTAGCTGAATGAGCCTGAATCTGTCAGCTTTGCGGGGTTTCAGGAGATCTGTTGAGTTCCTGCTTGCCTTCAGTGTATTGATCAGTTGTGTGGAGTCAGCATGTAAAGCAACACATGCTGTACATGCACACATGCTGTACACACGGCATGCCCACGCACGCACGCTTGCAAAATGACACTTACCTCTTGGCGAAAATAAGATCAGCTATTATCTTTCATCAATAATGAAAAAATAAATCAATATTTTACCTTTTTACGTACTGAGTGACTTGTATAAGATCAATGAGTCACTTTTACTTCTTGCTTATCTTTTCAAAGTTGGCCCTTTCCCTTTGTTGTCGACCAAGGCCCTCTCTTACAGAGGTTATCTGCAGGGCCTCTTTGTGCAAATCATTACATCCCAAAACAACTCCTTAACTGTGGCCTTAACAGCTGACATTTAATAATATTCATACTTTAGCAAGATACTGTAGTGCAGCATGAGTATGCTGACCTTTCTGTATTAGTGCCACTATAACAGGAGACTGTGTGTGCGTGTGTGTGTGTTTGTGTTTGTATGTGTTTGTATGTGTGTGTGTGTGTGTGTGCGTGTGTGCGTGCGTGTGTGTGTGTGTGTGTGTGTGTGTGTGTGTGTGTGTGTGTGTGTGTGTGGGTGGTGGTTTGTTTGCGTCTGTGTGTTTGTTTGCACATCATTGCGTGCGCGTGCGTGTTGTGTCAGTGTTCATTCCTGCTCTCTGGACCCTCAGGATGAGAGCTCATATGTGGTGCCGGGAGCACACGGTCAAGTGGCCAGTAAATGGTGGATGTAAAATTGCTGCTGCTGCTCTGTTTGCAGAAGTGCACATGTGTGATGGGGGGGAGGGGCGGGGTCAGGCCACGTACCCCTGCTCTCCCCATGATTGATATAATTGAGAGCGGCCGAATAATTTTTACAGGGAATAATGCACAAGCACACGTTCCGTAAGCACAGTGAACAGAATGGGTGACTGATTGGGTGATTCTGCCTTAATGGCAGGATGCTGCTGTTTTGGGGGGTTCAGCCATTTCTCTCACCCCTTTTAGCAGGCTTCACGGTATATCATGTACAGACTTGCTTCGATGGTGGCGTGGCTGAGGTGTTATTTCTATTTATTTATCCGCCGTTTATGAAGCCAGGTCAGCCAATCGGGACAGGGATCAGCAGCAGGGGGCTGGACAGACAAAATGCATAAACAAATCTGGCATTTTGTGCCTCGCAGAGCAATGCAATTGCATGAACAAAGAAGTGATGTTGTTAGTGATAAGTTGTTTTTGTCTATCTCTCAAGCGGACAGATGTTTTGACTTATTTTCATTAAACGCCGGCCATCCGGTTCTCCACCACACTGGGCTGGCCTGCCTGCTCCCTCAGGGCGGGCGTGGGGGGGGGGGGTCAGGGAGCGTGAGACAGAGCCAGCAGGGAGACAGGTGCCGCGTTCGGGGAGCTGGGCCAGCGCTTTCCCGCGGCGGACGAAGGTGCCCCGCCCCACGGGAGGGAGTCTCCCATGAACCGCTCCGTCACTGCCTACCCGCGCGATCCAACCGCCGTCCGGTCCCCGAGCACCCGAGGCGGACCCTGAACACCGGTTCGCAGTAACATTCAGTGCCCTTTGCTTAATTTTTTATTTAAACAATTTCTTCTCTTCCTTTAAATACCTGCCATGAATAAAATGAATAAAAAATTTATAACACACAGCATTAGGGCTATTGATCTTTCCTCAAGTGGGGCAAACCGCCATCGCTGAAGTCGATTGTCGCAGCCGGCGAGAGCGACGCACGCTGAAGATGTGCAGTTTTAGAAGATGAAGGGTTTTCCCTGGCCGGGGCCGTCGTTTGACATGGCGTTACGTGTGGTGTATTTGACACCTTGTGTTTGGTTTTGCTTTCCCATGAGTTGTGTGCCCTCTCTTTGCATTGCGGCAGGAGAGTGACCGAGAGCGTTCTGTTCTGATTATCACCTCGCAAACAAACCAAAAAGAACGCACCTAGCAAGACCGTTGCGGCAGGATGGAGCGTTAGGATTCAACTCAGATAGACGTATGATAGAATTATGTACAGTTATTAATATACAGGCAGGGGCTCAGAGGGTATCTAAATGAAGCACTGAATTGAATTATGAAATGGCTAATGTCTCTGTGGTGTTTTTCCTGCGCCAGGTTAGTTTCCCCACCAGGACAATGGCAGCTAGCGGAACACGGCTAGCTCTTAAAGAGGCAGTTCTATTCTCTCCCTTCAGCTCTCCCCCCAGTGCCTCTCCTCCTCTTTCCTCTCTTTGTGTCTGTTCCTTCCCCTTCTCCTTCAGTCTATCCCTCTATACCTCCTTCTTTTCACTCTCTCGGCAGGGCCGAGCAGGTGCTGTGGGGTGCATTTGTGTTGGTGTGTGTGTGTGTGTGTGTGTGTGTGTGTGTGTGTGTGTGTGAGCGAGCGTGTGTGTGTGTCTGTGTGTGACAGTGAAGCTTTGCAGAGAGGCTGGAAGGCTTATTGTTGAGTGTGCCTGTACCTTCTCCCTCCCTCTCTTTTTCACTCCCTCTTTCCCTCTCTCCCTCCCACCTTCCTCTCTCTTTCTCCCTCCCTCTCTCTCTCTTGCCCTCCCTCTTTCTCTCTTTCACTCTCTCCCTCTCTCTTTTTTTCCCCTTTACCATCATTACTGGCTGGATCCCCCTGTGGGGAGGAAAACTTTATCAAATTCTCTGTAACCTGTCAAGTGGAACCCATTTTCCTCCCGATGCAATTAACTGCTCCAACATTTACAATGATATGATTACAGCCACTTTGGCAAAGTCGGGGGGGAAAGGGATATTAGGTATCAGCGAGGGGTTGATCGTAATGGTCGTATTTTCAAAAGACTTGCATTTTCTTTGAGCAAATAAAGTGCTACTAGATTCTCCTTAGGCATTAAAAACCAATGCAGTGGAACCTCGATAACAAACACCACCAACAACTTTTCTTTCCTCTCCTTTTTTTAAATTTGGCTCCTGTTTTCCCCCCTTTCTTACAAACCCCAATTAATTAAGCCTTTCAGAGGCATGTAATTAGAAACATTAGCAAGTTGTAAAATTGCCACAAGTCTCTAAATTATGCGCCGGCCTGCGGCAGTTTGTTTTTAATTCCTTTTCTGAAGACAAAGGCGCTGTGGGGTCCAATGCGTCTTCATAGAGGCCCACTGTTCCCTGCTCCCTGTTTGTTTTGGGCCACACTTAGTGAGCGACTCAGCTTCCGCTGTTGGATTTGGGTGTCCTGCGTCTCTGCGAGTGACCAGCAAAGTTTAGAGCGAAAGCCACTGTTCATGCGCCAATGCGGCCGTACGCCCTGCGCCAGCTGGAGTCACCTGCATGGGAGAATTCTTGGACTCCCACATTCGGAAGACACTTTGGAATGCTCTGTCAGGGCTGAGCAGAGGTTGGCAGTTAGTAGTTGGCCATTAGCGTGGCAGCATGTGGCCACGGTGTTGGCAGATTGCAGATCATCTGGGGGGTGGGTGTATTTTCAAACATATTCTTTCTTGATTTGGCTCTGTACACCACGATTTTAGATTTGATTTGTAATCAAGCAAGTCACATGTGGTTAAAGCGCAAATTCTCAGCTTTCATTAAAGGTATTTTTATACATTTTGGTTTCACCATGTAGAAATGACAGCACCTTTTATACATAGACCACCCATTTCAGGGCACCATAATGTTTGGGACATATTAATGTTATGTAAATGAAAGTAGTCATATCCTTTGCATGCAGTGATGGCTTGAAGTCTGTGACCCATAAACCTCGCCAGGTGCTGAGTATCTTCTCTGGTGATGCTCTGCCAGGGCTGTACTGAAGCTATCTTCAGTTCCTGCTTTTTTTGGGGGCTACTTGCTTAAGTTTTCTCTGCAGCACATGAAACGCATTTTCAATTGTATTCAGATCGGGTGACTGATGGGCAGGTCCTTTTAGCCTCCACACTTAGCTCTTGCCATTACTCTGATACAAGTTAATTTGGTCCATAAGACCTTTTTCCAGAACTCTGCAGGCTCTTTTAGGTACTTCTTAGCAACCTGTAACCTGGCCATCCTGCTTTTGCGGTTAACTAGTGGTTTGCATCTTGCAGTGTAGCCTCTGTAGTTCTGTTCATGAAGTCTTCTGTGAACAGTAGTCACTGACACATTCACGCCGGCCTCCTGAAGGGGTGCTTCTGATCTGTCGGACAGGTTTTTTGGGGGGTTTTCTTCATTATGGTGAGAATTCTTCAGACAGAACTGTAGTGGTGTACCAGGCCCCTACTGAGGTCACCAGTGCTCTTTGTCTTCTTAATAATGTTCTAAACTGTTGATTTTGGTAAGCCTCAGGCTTGGCCTATGTCTCTGACTGTTTTTTTCTTCTTAATTCTCAGCCTTATAATGGCTTCCTTGACTTTCATTGGCACATCTCCGATCCTCATGTTGACAAACAGCAATAACAGCCTCCAAAGGCAATCAAAAGCCTAGAATTATGACGAGATACTGAAAGCTCTCTTATACCTGCACTAAGGAAGGAATTGAACACACCTGGTTAATCCGAACCCCCCTGTGAAGCCATTCGTCCCAAATATTGTGGTGCCCTGAGATGTGTGTGTGTGTTGGGGGGGGGGGGGCTTCTTATGTATAAAAAGTGCTGTAATTTCTACATGGTGAAAAGAAAATGTATAATAATACCCTTTTATAAAAGCTAAAATCTGCACGTGAACTGTCAGTCTAACTGACCCAGACGATGACGGTCTGGTCTTCATCCTCAGCCTGACAAAAAACAGTCCCCCTGTTATGAAAGTTCAGGGTGGTGGTGGCGGTGAAAGAGATTGCCATTTGAAGTGTTTTCCGTGCAGCAGGCATCCATGGAAAGGTCAAAGGAATCAGCAGTACAAAGCGCCTGGATCCTTGAACGTACATGTAGCATAAGGACCAAATCATATGTCCTATCAGCTGAGTGTGCTGTGACCCTGTAATAACCATATTCCATTGTTTCTGTTTACCGCCTGCCAGGGAAAAGCGCTCGGCCATATTGATTTGCGTTCCCACATATTGAAACCGGTTATTGATTTTCCTTCTGTTGAAGGGGAAAAAGGGAAAAAGAGCTTTGTTCCGTTGTAGGAGATGTCTTCAGAATTTTCCATGGAGAGGGAAAAAAAAAAAAAAAAAAAACAGTAAAAAGGCCCCATTTTTTGAGGATCCTTGTACAGGAGCTGATGAGCGTTGAATTAAAGGCATGGGCCTGCGCATGCGATGGGCAAGCCACGGTTGAGGAGCGAGGGATGCACCTTTCCCATTGAGCGATTCGAGGCTCCGTCCTGCGATCCCACACCTCTTTACTTTCGACGCTCCTGGCAGGCGTGTTGGCGAGGGACCTCCTCTGGAGAAGACGCATTCTGATCAAAAAAGCCCTTCTGATTAAGACCCGTTTACAGGTATACGAGCTGCCATTTCTTACATTCGACACAGGTTAGAGCCGGCTCAGATAAGCCATAAATTGACGTGGATAATGGCGAACGATCAGTCAGATTAAATGGATTTCTTCGGTTAAAGCCCCCCTCCTTGCTCCATATTGTGGTGGGGCCCCTGAGATGTGCGGTTTGGGGGCAGAAGCCAGAGGTGGTGTTATCTGGCACAGCCTGTGGGAGCCGTGTCAATGTGGGAGCACGGCGTGGGGAGATGTTGGAGGGGGTGAACAAGGAACAACAGGCACTGATACAATCTACGCTCCCTGAGTCACTGACAGCCCCCCTCCCCCAACCCGGGTCCCTCTTTCAGTTAGTAGGCCCCATGGGACCCCCCCCCCCCCCCCCCCCCCCCCCCCCACCAGAGCCGATGCCCGTCAGTTCACTTCAGCTTTTTTTATTGGAATGACAAATATGACATATTTGCATCTCCAAAGCTTTGGGCCTGAGCAGAAAGATACAGAGGATAGACTAGACAAGCCTCTGCAAATAGAATGAAAGGTTATGCCTACAGTGAAGCATGGTACTATAATAGTGTTAGTCGCTCAGCTGATGCTCTCTCCATAGCGTTGGTGGGTTCTGGATCACTTGTTTTCCACACTCTGATGTTTTCCTGTTTGTGGTGACTGACACCGATTCATATATAGTGCCTTGTAAGACAAGTTTTCACCAGGCTATGTATGCAATTTCCCCGCAATCCTTCAGTGCCATTCCGGTGCGTGTACCCATTTCCCCAGCAGGGCAGAGGGCACACGTCAGCAGGCCACTGCCTCACCGCGTTCACTCTGACTCGGCCATCGAGTGTGAGAACGATTGAAGGAAAGTGACGCCTTTTAAAAAAAAAAAACTATGGCACCCAACGCGGGGCCGAGCATATCTAATTCCCGCCCCAATTTGGAATTGCCAATCATCTGCAAGTGCAGCCACGTACATTGCGCGAACCCCACTGCCGATTCGTATGTAGGCATCTATGCTTCTTTTCACATCGCAGACTACAGCTAAGCTCGCATAGAGCCGAGTCGGAGGAAGACCTTTCACATGCGGCTTTGACTGCAATCTATGGGCGCCTGATCGATCAGCAGGGGTCGCTAGATAGGAACCCTAACCCTAACCCTCCCATTTCCTGGGCGACGCAATCGCCAATTGCACGTCACCCTAAAGAGTTACCGGCATGAGCCATGCAACCCCAGCGATGCCTTTCCTGCTTGAACATGCCCCAGGCAGCTACTGAACCTCCTCATGTCTATGTGCGATTGCATGGTTGCGTGACACTCGCCGTAAGAACCTACAAACTATTGCGTCGAGGGGGCTAGCTAAAACAGGCACAGACGCTGAGGCATGGCCAGAGGGCAGGGGCTACAGACGCATGTTATTTTACGAAGGCTGGGGGGGGGAGGGGGGCGGGGGTCGCAGAGACAAAGCGATTGCAGGAGAGATGTCATTCAAAATGTTCAAGACTGTACATCATTCACTGTCATAATGCTTTAACAATGACTGCATTGTGCAGCCTAATACTTCCATTATGCAGTGCCAAGGTTCCCAGTAGTCTTGCGTACACAAAGCAGTCTTGAAAGGAACAAAACGGAATGCAAATCTCTGTTTCTTTGAGAAAGACGCACTATCCATCAGTCATGGAAAGGCTATCGTCTTCGGGTGTCCTTGATACATCTAGGCAAACAACTGATGCCATTTTTCATCTACTCATGACATACACAATGCCTTATTATACTGTGCGCAATGGTAAGGTGTTGCCTCAGAACATGTCTTTGTTAACAAAGCAGGATCCCTTGAGCAGATCTTGTGGTTTTAACGCCAGCACTCTGGGTGTTTTCCCCCCCCTGCTTTCATTGCATAGTTGCTCATCCTATGCATGCTATTTCTATTACAATGCGTCTGCTTTTATGTGCACCCTGTGAGCTGGTCTTTTAGGGTTTGTTTGTTAAGAGCGCTGAATTAAATTGAACTTGGATGATTGATTGATTGATTGATTGATTGATTGACTTTAATCATGATTTGTTTTAACTTTGGACTATGACAAATCATTTTTTTATTAAAATCTCAAATGAGATACAAATTAACTATGAGATAAAATGAAATAAGCCAAGAGGCGAACCAGACTTACCTTCCTGAAACCGGGGGACTGTGATTGATGGATGGATGGATGGATGGATGAATGGGTGGATGGATGGATGGATGGATGGGTGGATGGATGGAGGGATGGATGGGCAGATGGGTGGATGGATGGATGGATGGATGGATGGATGGGCAAATGGGTGGATGGATGGATGGGTGGATGGATGGATGGATGGGCAAATGGGTGGATGGATGGATGGGTGGATGGATGGAGGGATGGATGGATGGATGGATGGATGGATGGATGGAGGGATGGATGGAGGGATGGATGGATGGATGGATGGGCAAATGGGTGGATGGATGGATGGAGGGATGGATGGATGGGCAAATGGATGGATGGATGGATGGGTGGATGGATGGAGGGATGGATGGATGGATGGAGGGATGGATGGATGGAGGGATGGATGGATGGGCAAATGGGTGGATGGATGGATGGGTGGATGGATGGAGGGATGGATGGACGGATGGATGGATGGGCAAATGGATGGATGGGTGGATGGATGGAGGGATGGATGGATGGATGGAGGGATGGATGGATGGATGGAGGGATGGATGGATGGAGGGATGGATGGATGGGCAAATGGGTGGATGGGCAAATGGGTGGATGGATGGATGGGTGGATGGATGGATGGATGGATGTGCAAATGGGTGGATGGATGGATGGGCAGATGGATGGATGGATGGATGGAGGGATGGATGGATGGGCAAATGGATGGATGGATGGATGGGTGGATGGATGGGTGGATGGATGGAGGGATGGATGGATGGAGGGATGGATGGATGGGCAAATGGATGGATGGATGGATGGGTGGATGGATGGAGGGATGGATGGATGGATGGAGGGATGGATGGATGGGCAAATGGGTGGATGGATGGATGGGTGGATGGATGGATGGATGTGCAAATGGGTGGATGGATGGATGGGCAGATGGATGGATGGATGGATGGGTGGATGGATGGATGGATGTGCAAATGGGTGGATGGATGGATGGGCAGATGGATGGATGGGTGGATGGATGGATGGAGCTGGCTGATGATCCAGGGCAGGCGCGCCTGCCTATTCCCGCTCACGCCTGCCGAGGCCGGAGCTGTGGATCAGGGTGGTGAGCGCCTACCTCACAGGGGCCTCTATCTCTTTAAAGGAGCGTCTCGCAGCGCCCGAGAGCGGCTGTCAACGGCACAGAAAGTCATTCGCTGGCTGAGAGGGGCGGGCGAGCAGAAGTCACTGTTGATTATGATATAATTCTGCCTTCCACAGTTTTATAAAGTCACCCCTGCGATGCCCCCGTCCGTGCTGCGGGGGCCCCGGCCTGGCCCGCGCACCGTGTATTAGAAAGTCCTCAATTTCACACATGCTTACTCTTGAGTGAGTTTCGCATAGAGGGATTAGGAGGGCAGGAAGTGCAAGGGAAATGGGACGAAAGACACCGCGTTTAATGGACTGACAGGCCTTGGCCAGTGTCCTCTCCATTTCCAGCTCTCTCCCCCGCCTCTCTGCTCTGCTGCACTGACACTCTAATCCAGCCCCCAGCTCTGCCCTTCACCCCCCCCCCCCCCCCCTCTCTTCACACACACACACACACACACACACACACACACGCACACGTGTTGCTCCAGCAGTGTCTATTTTCTCTGACATCCAGGTTTGTTTTGTTTTTTTTTTGTTTTTTTTTTTTGCTTTGCTCTGGGTAGCAGTAGATGTATAATCAGAGGGTTCTCGAGGTTATCTTTCACTAAAGCAATTTTACACTCTGGGGCCTCAGTCCAGATCAATGATCAGGCCTCCATCTCAAACAAATAAACAAACACAGGAGAGAGGGAGAGGGCCGAGGACTGAGGAGGCTGAACGGGCCCAGCGCTTGAATAAATAGAGGCTCGGTCAATCAGTGAGGGTTTGATGAATGTGTTGCCGGGTGATAAACAGCAAGGCGTCTGGGAAAGCGGCGAACGGGGCGGCTTCGGTGTCGTCGGGGGCTTGGCTCCCCCTCCTCCCCGCGGGCCGTGGGACGTGCGCCGTGTCCTGGGAAAGGGCTGTCCGTGGTCAGGGAAGCATCAGGTGAGGGTGGGAGTAGGTGAATGGCGGGGGAGGTTCCCGGATCTCACAGCACATTCTTTCCTGTGTTGCGGTCACACACTGCCTCACACTGCTCCACAGTGGGCCCTTTCCTACAGTTCAATTTAGTTCAGCCACAGATTTCTGCTGGCAGGAATTGCCTCTCTGTATATATTGCCGAATAACTCGCGTTAACGGCGATGTTTCCATTAGCGGCGCCGGATTTGGTTCTTCAGAACTCAGTGGGAGCTGTTGTGATTTGCATTTAAATCGGAGAACTTTGACTTCCTAAATTCCATAGAACAAACAAAATTAAGAGAGTCAATGTGCTGGGAAGATGTGGGCTCACGTGTGCTTTCACGCACACAAAATGTAATCCGAGTGGGTACTTTGCAATCCTGGTTGAGGCATTACCCAGAATGCATTGTAAAATGAGGCCTCTGTACACAGATCTACTCGGCAAATACTTTCAATTTTAAGTATTATTACTTGACCCAATTGAAGCAGTATTAGACCCAGTAGATGTAATTGTAATGATATTCAATTTATTTTTTGTTAATTGATGTCATTTATATTTTTATGCGGATCTGTGTGATTCTGAAGAGGGTTCTGGGCTGTGTGTGTGTGTGTGTTGTGTAAGTTTGTCCCGATTGACCTTTTGAATACCACATAATTTGTTTCCTTCTCCATCCCTTTGTCCTTCCAGATATTCCTCTTTCCCTCTTCATCACTCTCTCTCTCTTAGCCTCTATAGCCTAACTCCCCTATAGTCCAAACTATCCTTTTATCTCTCCTTTAATTTGTGCTTGATTCATTCTCATTTTCTCCCCAGTTTCCAGTTCTCGTCTTGCTCTCCGCTCCCTCAGATCGTCTGGTGTGGGAGAGGATTAATAATGGCCAGCATGTCTTGACAAATGGTCCCTCAGTGAAGAGGAGATTAAGCCAGCTGTGTCCCTCTCTCTCAACCCCAACCCCCCCCCCCCCCACCACCACCACCACCACCCCCCTACCAGAGCCCATGCCAGTACCTGTCTGAGCCTGCTCACCAACTTTTACCAGCCAAACCTTGTGCACCGTCCACCCTGTCCTCTCCTGTGCCTGCTTTTCCAACAGTCGCATGAACCTTCTTCATCCTGCGATGCCCACAGCAGCCAAATGAGGTCAAAGGCATCAGAATGGGGTTTATGTATCAGCCGAGGGGCCAAAACCGGGCTTCGCTGTTGAAGCTCACTTCCTGGTCTTGTTTTGAGAAACATTGCTCTCTGGCGCCAGTGTTGTTGGCTCCAGTATAGGTTTGTTTTTTAATGCAAGTCAATGGTATCAAATGCGGTTAAAATACAAAGTCAATAAATTTTTCCCACAAGAACATGTAGTCGCAATAGGTGCTTTTTCTTCATCTAATGTCTCCCCTTGTGCCAATTAAGTCATTGTATCGTTTGGGCACTATATTTAATATTTTGTCGACCAATCCGGGACAGTTTACTGCATGTCACTAGCATCTCACAAGCTTAGTGGACGAACCAGCCTGGACGTAATGACCATATAAGGGTCCCCCTACTCTCTACTGCGCAGTCTCTGGCTCCAATTTTTGTACAACATGGCAGCACTACCGCAGCTTCAAAACGCTTTTCACAAGCCTGCGGAAAGTCGATGGGTGACGTCACAATCACTTTTTCCATATTTTTCTATGGTCTATGGTATCACCACATCCTAGGCTCAGCCCAGAACCAGGTAACTGCTTCGCTGGTGCTGTTCAACCGTAGCCCATGTGTTATGGTAGTGAACACCGGTATGGACCCAAATGCAGGAGGCAAACTCAGGCAAAAGGACTCTGCAAGGAGTAATTTATTCAAGGCAAGAGCAAGACAAGGCAAATAAATAGGGAATGCTAGGTGAAGGGCTGGAAGCGGGGTTGGCAAAAATGATTTGGGCTGGGCGGGAGAAAGGCAGGGGCGAGCAGGAACGGGGAGCAGGCTGGATGGGCTGGAGCAAGGAACAAAGAAAACAAACAGGTTACAAGCAAAATGCAAACAGACAGAATGGGATATCCAGCTCCTTTCCTCGGGGCCGTAACCCTCCCAGTCCACCAGATACTGGAAACTGCGCCCCCTGCGGCAGATGTCCAGGACACGGCTGACTGGGTAGGCGGGCGCGTTGTCGATGATCCGGGGGGGTGGAGGAGGTTCGGCAGGAGGGCTAAGTGGACTGGAGGAGACGGGCTTCAGCTGGGACACATGGAAGGTGGGGTGAATTTTAAGGGCTGGAGGGAGCTTGAGCTTCACAATGGAGGGGTTAACAATGGAGACGATGGGGTAAGGACCGGTGAACCGGGGCTGCAGATTTTTGGAGGTGGACTGGAGCAGGAGGTGGAGAACCAGACCTGCTGTCCCGGGGTGTACTGGGGGGCTGCGGTACGGTGGAGATTGGCCTGGCGTCGGGTACGGGTGGTGGTGCGGAGGAGTGCGGTATGTGTTTGCTCCCAGATCTTCTCGCACCACCAGAGATGGGCCTGGACCAACGATACGGAGGCCTCCTCCTCCTGGGCGGGAAACAAGGGGGGTTCGTAGCCCAGGGAGCACTCAAATGGGGACAATCCTGTCGCGGAGCTGGTGAGGGAGTTGTGGGCATACTCCACCCAGGGAAGGAGTTTGCTCCAGGAGGAGGGGTTGCGGGAGGTCACGCACCGCTGGGCTGCTCCCAGGTCCTGGTTGGCCCCCTCTGTCTGGCCGTTCGACTGCGGGTGGTATCCGGAGGACAGGCTGGTGGAGGCCCCCAGGGAGTGGCAGAAAGCCTTCCACACCTGCGAGGAGAACTGGGGCCCACGGTCCGAGACATTGTTGGAGGGGAACCCGTGCAGCCTCTCCACGTGGAGTACCAGGAGCTCCGCCGTCTCAGAGGCCGAGGGGAGTTTGGGTAGGGGGACAAAGTGGACCGCCTTGGAGAATAGGTCGACAACGGTGAGGATGGTGGTGTTACCATCCGAGGGCGGCAAACCGGTAACGAAGTCTACCCCGATGTGGCTCCAAGGTTGGCCCGGGACAGGAAGGGAATGAAGGAGACCGGCGGCGGGCTGGTGGGAGGCCTTGCTCCTGGCACAGGTGGGACAGGCGAGGATGAAGGCACGGGTATCCACCTCCAATGTGGGCCACCAGAAGCTCCTCTTAACCAGGGACACTGTACACTGAACCCCCGGGTGGCAGGACAGGTGAGAGTGAGCCCACTGGAGGACCTGGGAGCGGACTGTGTCAGGGACAAACAAACGGGAGTCTGGATTACTGTGGGAATCGGGGTGTGTTACCTGAGCGGTCCTGAAGGTTTTCTCGATCTCCCATGTAACCGCAGCCACCACGCAGGACGGGGGAATGATGTGGTCGGGACTAGCAGGGCTAGCTTCCGGGGAGTAGAGGTGGGACAGGGCATCAGGCTTGACGTTGCGGGAACCGGGTCTGTAATTGATGGTTAAACCGCCCAAAGTATAAGGCCCAATGGGCCTGGCGGGAGGTGAGGCGCTTGGCAGACTGGATGTACGCAAAGTTCTTGTGGTCGGTCCAGACGATGAAGGGAAGCTCCGCCCCCTCCAGCCAATGCCTGCACTCTTCCAAGGCGAGCTTTACCGCCAGCAGTTCACGGTTGACGTCATCATAATTTCTCTCCGCGGGGGACAGATGGCGGGAGAAGTAGATCCTCACTGGACCGCTGCGACAGGATAGCCCCCACTCCGGAATCATAGGCGTCCACCTCCACTACGAACTGGCGGCTCGGGTCAGGATAGGTATGGAGGTGAATCTGGACTTGAGAATGTTAAAGTCAGAGTTAGCATCGGGTGACCAGGTAAATGGAACAGAGGTGGAAGTGAGGTTAGTGAGGGGGGCGGCGACCTGACTGTCACCACGGATAAACCATTTGTAAAAATTTGCGAAGCCCAGGAACTGCTGCAGCTGCTTACGGGAGTTCGATAGGGGCCACTCCACGACTGCCTGGATCTTGCCTGGGTCTGGTCATACGTGTCCACTCTCGATGAATCCTAGGAAGGAGACTGAGGGAGCGTGAAATTTACATTTTTGAGCCTTAACATAAAGCTTGTTTTCCAGGAGGTGTTGCAAAACTTGTCGTGCATGCCAGACATGTTCCTCAGGGTTCTTGGAAAAGATTAAGATATCATCTGGATAGACAAAGACTGACCGGTTTAGGAGGTCCTGGAGGACATCGTTAATGAGGGCCTGGAAAACAGCTGGGGCGTTAGTGAGCCCGAACGGGACAACCAGGTACGCGAAGTGTCCCAGGGGCGTGTTGAATGCTGTCCTACACTCATCTCCCTCCCGGATCCGGACCAGATAGTAGGCGTTCCAGAGGTCCAACTTGGAGAAGACAGTGGCTCCATGGAGGGGTTCAAAAGCAGAGTTGATTAGTGGTAGGGGATATTTGTTACGTACTGTGATAGAGTTGAGGCCACGGTTGTCGATACAGGGGCGAAGGCTTCCATCCTTCTTGGAAACGAAGAAGAAACCAGCCCCCACAGGAGAAGAGAAAGGGTGAATGATACCTGCAGCTAATGAATCATGGATGTACGTCTCCATGGAGGCCCTCTCCGGGAGGGACAGGCTGTAGAGACGAATGGAAGGCAAGGTGGCCCCTGGAAGCAAGTCGATGCCACAGTCGTACGGTCTGTGCAAAGGGTGCAAAGACAGAGCAAGTGAATTGTTAAAAACCTCAGCTAGGTCATGATAATGAAGGGGGGGCCGAGGACAAATCAGGCGGCCGGGAACTAGGGACAGGTTTGGCGCCCCCTGAAGGGGGTTGAGCAGACTGGAGACAGGAAGCGTGGCAGTGTGAGCTCCAACTTTGGACTTGGGTGGTCTTCCAGTTGAGGTGCGGATTGTGAATTTTGAACCAGGGCTGACTAAGGACCAGGGGGGACTGAGAGGAGTTGAGAATATGAAACTAAATGGTTTCCCCGTGGTTACCCGACAGGATGAGTTGGAGCGGAACAGTGGAGTGGGTGACCCAAGCAATGAGGCTGCCATCCAGGGAGTATGCGTTGAGTGGGTTGGATAGAGGTTTGGTAGGTATGCCAGAGCTGGAGATGTGGGAGGGGTCCATAAAATTGGCGTCAGCTCCGGAGTCGATCAGGGCAGAGTCGATCAGGGCGTCAGCTCCGGAGTCGATCAGGCTGTTGTCCCAAACAGCGGTAGCCCAGTCCTGAGCGCTGCCTCCCAGACAGGCCATCACGAAGGCGATCTTGCTCTGATCTGATCCGTAGGAACCGAGTTGTAGCTTGAACACAAGATCGCACTGCATGAGGAAGCCCCGACATTTCCCCAAATTGCCCAGGTAGTGCTCAGGATGGGGAATGCGGGGCTCTCTGGCCGGGAGGAGTGGCGGGATCATGGGTTGCACCTCGGGAGCCTGGGGCGGCTGACTGGCGGGGAGCCCCGGGAGAGGCAGCTGGGTGGAGAGCCGCGAAACCTGGGACCCCATCTGACCCACTTGGTTAACGATGGAGTGCAGGGTCTCCTGGACGTCTAGGAGGAGCTGGCTGTGTTAGCTGCTGACTGACCCCTGGCAGGCGAGGGCATGGTGGAGTTGCTCCGAGTCCACTGGGTCCATGCTGGCCAGTTTGTTCTGTTATGGTAGTGAACACTGGTATGGACCCAAATGCAGGACTCGGAGGCAAACTCAGGCAAAAGGACTCCGCAAGAAGTCATTTATTCAAGGCAAGAGCAAGACAAGGCAAATAAACAGGGAATGCTAGGTGAAGGGCTGGAAGCGGGGTTGGCGAAAACTATTTGGGCTGGGCGGGAGAAAGGCAGGGGCAAACAGGAACGGGGAGCAGGCTGGACGGGCTGGAGTGAGGAACAAAGAAAACAAACAGGTTACAAGTGAAATGCAAACAGACAGAATGGCCGGGAAATGTCTTGACAGAGCAGAGACAAACGACAAACTGGCAAAGAAACTGTGAAAGATTGGAACTTAAATAGAGAGGGGAACAGGTGAAAGGGCTAATAGAATAATTAAAAGGAGTGAGGAATGTGTGCGGGTACTAATGGGATAATTAGACTGTGTGCGGAATGTGAGCAGAGGGGGAGAGTGATAGGCTGAAAGATAACGAGGAACAAAAATGGGATACCACACCCAGCCTGCACAAACTAGGAACAGACAGGGTGAACTGAAAAACACGACATGAAACAAGAGGAATGGGAAAACGAGAAACGAAAGGAAGGTGGACTAGAGGGAAACAGCAGATGTTACACCGTGAGCGGTTTGCACGGAGGGAAGGGTTCGCATTTGCAGTCCTGCTCACCCCTGAAACCTACTGCAGTGACACGTCAGACATGTCAGGTGATCATTTTTCCTTTCCACTGTTGCTCAGTCCCGCTCTCTCTGTCCTTATCAGAGGGACACTCTCACAAATTTAATACTTTTAATGTGGCTACGCTATGCTACACAATGGCCTCAGTTCAGAGTTGCCGCAGCAGTGAAGCCAGGAGCCATTGAATACATACTTCTGTCACAGCAAAGCGTCAACTCTCAGAACACAAAGCCTGGAATCTCAAAATGATTCAATTAACAAACAATCATCTCTCTTTAATTAAGGCCTTAATAATTGTCATTGAGCACTAGTTACATTTGATAAGCGCTGTCCTTAAAAGATAATTCATTTAAGTAATTATAATTTTTTTCTATTACAATCTCCTAATATGGGCTTCCACCAGCCATTTTTAAGCAATTTGTAAAATATTTTAACGAACTATCTTGCGATATTGTAATTAATTTGCCCTCCGATCAGATAATTGGTCACTTAATTAAGAATCTATTAACTTGATAGATGCCTGTAAATGAATGTACTACATGAATAAGGATATATGTGTAAAAAGTTTCTGCTTGGAGATGGTGACGTTTGGCAGTCGGAGAAGCCAGGAGACCTCTGGATATGCAATCCAACACAGCCTGTTTATAAGGCAAGATTCTGAGATTAGATGTGTCGTGATAAGATGAGGCAATTTCTTTAAGGAGTTTCCATTTAGTTTCATGCTGTATTCAATTTAGATTCAAAGATATTCGGAGAAATAAATTAGGTTTTGGGACGCAAGTTTTACGTAAGGTGTGTCTAATTTAAGAACATGCTGCATGTGGGAAAGATGTCATTGGGATTTGCTATTGGACACCAGCATGAAGCAAGCAGAGAACACAAGCATTGTGCTCTGAAATATGCCACAGTGATTTAACAGTAATCAGCAATGAACGCACAATAGTTATTTTGAACTGCTTCGTACATTAGCACCTCGTTCAAAGTACGAAAAAAGGAAAAGTGGGGAGTAGGTGAGGGTGCTGCTCTCACTCTAACTCTGCCTCTCTCAACAAGCCTGTCTCAGGAGCTGACAGCCAATGACTAACTTCGTAATCAGCCCACAGTTGCTCGTAGGTGCCATCAGATAATGACAGTAAATGCTGCAATGTTGAATAGCGGTTATAGTGACAGTTGTGGTCGCAGCGACGTTCTGAAACGGAGCCAGGCTCAAACAGGGCTGTGCCGGACCAGGGTCTGTGCGCCGAGCTAGGTGAGCCTGTGACGTGTTTGGAGGGCACTGCGTGTGCCTGCTGGCCTGTTCACACACCACACACACGCACACACACAAGCACACACACAAGCTCACACTGTGGCCCAACTTCCATATGCCAAGCTAGGCCTTGCCTCTTGGACAGTGTGAATTTATCATTCTGTAATGTGTGCCCGGGTCATTAATCCTGTCTTGCCACGGGTCTACTGGGCTTGTCAGCGGGGTGTAACACATCTATACATCTACCACCCCAACCCCCCGCCCGTCCTTTTTACCTGTACTGCTCAATGGGCTGGTCTGCCAAGCAGCCCCTCTAGACCTGGCTGACCCATTTTTTTCCCCTCCAGTCCTTTGAGAGAAATAATTCTTCATAAAGTCACGTTCCCGGTTCTTCCTCTTGTGAGAGAAGGCACTAGAAGGCAGGGTGGCCTCCTGCGCGCGCGGGGAACGTATTCCGCGTATTCCGCGCACGTCTCTGGCGTACGGCGGGACTCTGAACCGCGGAGTGGAGGCCGGAGGTCGGCCCTTTGATCCTGCGGTTCTGGGAGGGCTGTTCTGTGTGTTTGCCCTCAGGCCAAGCGTGCCTTGATTTGCTCAGTGCTGCCCCCAGGCAGTGTCTCTTCCTGCCTGCATGGGTGATACATTGACCTGGTGGAATTGGGGGGGGGGGGGGGGGCAGCTTTAGGGGGGGCTTGGGGGGATGCTGGCACCTTTACACCTCTCTCTGAATGGGAAGTGAAGGGGGTCAGAGCTATTTATGTGATGTGTTTTGTCACGAGCGTCTGTTTTGGTTACGAGGCGCGGTGTAATCCGCGACCTCTGGTGCATTGGCAGTGGCTCTGCGTTGGGATCAGCTGTTCCCCGGCATGGGTCCATTAACGCAGCCCCACACCACCTCTCCCCACAGCCGGCCCGGGACCCCCCCCCCCCCCCCCCCCTTGCCACCGACACCCCCCGCCCCCAGGCGGAGACAAACAGCGCTCCTGCTCCAGGCGCGGCCGCAGCCTCCTGCTCCTTTATCCCGCCTCACAATGGCTGAACCAGAAGCAGACACGTGCTCCTTCTGCGTCTGTCTGTCCGCTTATCTATCAGCTTGTCTGTTCCTTGTGTGGCTGTCCGCCCTGCATGTACAAACGCGTGATTTTGCTTATTATATCTTGTCGTGATATGAGGCGTCTAGGAATTGTGTTCAGTGGTGTTCAGAAAAAAAACTAAAGAAAACAGCAGCCGTTCTTATCCTGACTTAAAATTTATTTATTTATTTTTTGCATGGTATCCATTTATACACCTGGATATACTGAAGCAATGCAGGTTGGGTACCTTGCTCAATGGTACAACGGCAGTGTCCTACCAGGGAATGAAACCTGCAACCTCTAGGTTACAGCCATTATACTGACCTGCCACTCTCCCACCGTGATGGAAGCAATGGGATTCAGTGTAAATGCATCAACTGTTTGTGAAACGCGGTGTCGAAGAGGAGAAGCACAAGGACGTTTCTGATTGTTAGAACTGATTCTTGAAGGGTAAGGGAAAAAATGCAGGATAATGGGACAGGAAAAGAATAGCGAATTGATTAAGGCTCCAGGATCTCGCGACGCAAAGTCAGTTGTGAGCCATAAAAAAAAAAGACTTTTTATCAAGCCGTCCATCCGTCTGCTTTCTTGTGTGCTTCTTCCACCTCCAGTCTGTTCGCTCCTGAGTCCATGCAAAGGCCTCTCCTCTCTCTGTTCATCATACAGGCAGTAATGGCTGCGTTAGGGAGTGTTTTCATGGTGGAGGAGGGTAGAGATTGGAGAGAGGGAGACGGGGGCATGTAACTGGCGGTTTTGGAGAGGGGGGGATGGGGGGGAGAAGAGGAGGCCCATTACGGAGAAGAGCGGCGGGGGGGGGGGGGGCTTCCAACATCTGCAGGCCGCCTCGGTGGGGTGACTCTCTCCAAAGTGACTTGCCCATCCCTACTGTGGCCAATTAACCAAATTGCAGCAAAAGAGCATTTTATTAGTATTTGCCCACAGCCCCAGCACATCGCAATAAATTTCCTTCAGGCGCACTGAAAACAAATTGGCACATTAACTTGTGAGTGGCTGAAGAGGTGCTCTGGCTTAGCCTGGGGGCTGCCTGGTATCAAAGTGTCAGCCGTTCCGAGCAATCTGCAGGCTTTATCATTCACTAGCCTGCCTCTGACAGAGGGACTGAGAATGCTGCAGGGTCGCCACAGGGGCTCTTTCTCTCTCTCCATCTCTCTCTCTCCATCTCTCTCTCTCTCTCTCTCCCTCCATCTCTCTTTCTCTCTCTCCTACTCTCTCTTTCTCTCTCTCTCTCCCTCCATCTGTCTCTCTCTCTCTCTTTCTCCCTCCATCTGTCTCCCTCTCTCTATCTCTTGCGCTCTCTCTCTCTCTCTCTTACTCTCTCACTGTCTTGCTTTCTCTATCCTCTTCGCTCTCTCTCTCTCACTTTGTACCTCCCACTCTCTCTTTTTCTCTCTCTGTCCCACTCTCTCTCTCTCTCTCTCTCTCTCTCTCTCTCTCTCTCTCTCTCTCTCGCTGACATTTAGTCATAACCAAAAACCAGTGCTGTTTGATGTGGGCGACATTTTCCAATTCCTCTCTCCCGTCTTCCTACTGTCTTATGTCTCTCACAATCATTGTCTCCCTCCCTCCCTTTCTTTTCCCTGTCTTTCTTCTGTTTCAGTCCTTCCTGTTTTATGTGCTACTACGCATCTATTCTCTTTTAAAGAGAGGATAAGAATACATAACGATGAGAACAGGGCATTCAGCCCATCTTGGCTTTTAGTGCCTTCCACTGCTATTTAATGTCCCTCAATAAGTAGTATGCTTTCTCTCTTGCTGTTATTACAGGATAGATCGGATTATGCTGTGTGTTGTGTGTATAGATATTAGATACTTCGGTACTGCAAGTACATGGCTCGTGTATTCTGTGTAAGCCCTATATGTTTATGCATCTGTGTGTCTGATATCCTTCATCGGCGCATCGACTGCTCTTTACATGATTTCTACGGTATTAGCACATTTGTATGTGTGGTGATAATCCAATTAATCAATTTTCACTTGTAAGGGTAAATGATTCACGTTAGCAGTGCAATGGGTGCTTCGAATGTTGTTGTCTGAGTAACATTTCGACTGAATGGGAAAGAAAAAAAAATAAAAGTGGTGCCGTTTGGACCGAGGCCAGCCCGTCCAAACGATCTGAGAAGACAGGGATGTGTTCTCCCTGCTCTCCCCCCCCCCCCTTTCTCTCTCTCTCTCTCTCTCTCTCTCTCTCTCTCTCTCTGGCCCACACAAGGACCGCGTGGGCCTATGAGCCAAGGCTGGCCCTCCAGCACGGCCACCTCCACTGCCAGTCCCAGCGGGCCATCCAAGGCTCCTCCACCCTGCTGGCAGAAGTGGTGCCAGAAGTGGCAGTTGGGAGGCGGGGGCGGGGGCGGGGGTATGTGTGGGTTGGGGGTGGGGGGGGGGGGGGGTTATGGCAAGAAAGGTGCTGGGCAGGCCAGGGCTTGAGCTGTGAGACGTGGGGGTGAGGTCTGGATTGGGGCCAGTCGGCATACAGTTCTGTCCCAACATCACAGAGGCATCAACGGTGCCTGTGAACCGTGGAGCTGAGCCAGGAGCAGTGCACCACAATGGGAGACAGAGCAACAGGCCCTCTGGCTTTTTTTATTTAGCCTCCATTCCAATAGCTTGTGAGGGGGAAATGCTAGCTGTAAAAGCGTATTCACGTTAGCTCATCGTTTGGTGCGCCGCTACAGTGGCTCGTTTTCTATTGGCCTGCCACTGAGGAAACAGGGTGTGCGGCACAGAGGCGTTCCCCGAGTCTCACTCGCTAGGCCCGGCTGCGATCTGGAACTTTCAGATGGAAACCGTGGCAACAGCAAACCAGAAGCTCTCCAGGAGCCCTTCCTTTTTCTTTTTTTTCTTTCTATCTTTTTTTTTTTTTTTAAACTTCCCTTGCCTGGCTTTTTTTATGCGGGCGTAAATGAGATCCCACAAAATCTATACCGCATCTTTAAAACGAAATGGCTCTTCCTTCTCTGCGGTGACATTGACCCCGGTAGGGCGGTTCTGGTTCAGCGGCCAGATCCTGCCTACCCCCCCCCCCCCCAACCCCCGCCATGGATCGAGCGCACTCAGGGAGAAGGCGCGGTCACCGGCGGGGACCCCAGGTGTGCCGAGGCAAGGCCGTTAAATTTCATCATTACCCTTTCCTGCCCGCGCCGGCTTTTTACAGCCTCTCCGCTGTCAGCGCGGGGAAGGTGCGGCGGCGGTCCCAGCGGCGCAGAGGCGAGGGAGAGCGAGGGAGACGGAGACGGACCATCACCTGTCACGCTGACGGCGGGACGATATAAAAACAGCAGCGGGGGCGGAGGATAAGAGCGATGATGAATGGGGCCGGGGACGTTGAAGGATTCACGGCCGAGGAGCGTCCCGACACCCACATCTGAGAGAGGAAGGAACGCCACAAACGAAGGGAAAGTGGGAAGGATGTGATGTTGGGGAAGATGTGGGGTGGCAGGGCGGATGATGTACAGTGATAAAAACAACTGCAGCGGGGAGTGGGGGGTGGGGGGGGGGCACTACAGATTGGGAAGCTCGCAAATGTGCAGAGGTGTGTGTGGGTACGGCAGTCAGAAAGAGACTGCCACTCTACCTACTTCCTTCCTACCTTAGAGGGATGTGCCTCGTATCCTGTCACAGTATCTATCCAATCAGTTCATCCCAAACCGAACCGCTCTCATGCCAGTGCGTTTTCGTGTCGCGCTGATGTACTATCTCCGCCGCTGCTTCCCCCCTTTCCTAGGGAGCTTTAATGTCACTTTGTGAGGAATGTTTTTGTTTGGATTTGATATAATTTATGCTGCGCTGATGGCTCCAGATACAGCTCTGTGGTAAAATTGTCCTCATATGTCGTCAAATATTGTTGCACAGTATGCTATGTGTTTTTATAGAAGAAACAATACTCGTTATCTTCATAGAAGCTTTTCAAAAGAGACTCCTGGGTGGCTCATTCGGTTAAGGCGCCACGCTGTGGTGCATGGATGAGCCCCACAGTATCGGACCGAATCCGGACCGTGCCAGTGCCGACTGTGGCCGGTAGCTCCATAGGGCGACGCGCAATTAGCGATTGCGTGTCCAGGATATGGGAGGGTTCAGTCGGTTAGGGGGTCTGCGTTTCATCGCTATTTTCCTGGAGAATTATCATTTTTCTGTCTTCTTGCTTATTGGGTAAAGTTCATGGTCTGCTTTCAAATTCTAAAGTATTAATATCTGAATTAAAACATTTTATTGTTGATATTATTGCATTCGTTATTGAATCCAACATTAATATATGTTAGTAAGTGTGTTACGGTCCACCTACGAATGATAAATAAAGCATTAATAACTATACATTTTAAATGCATTGCTGACATTTAATCCAACATGAATATAAGTTTGTAAATGTGTTACGGTCCACTTACAAATTATAAATAGAGCATGAATAACTTGACTTATATTATTTTTTATTAATTGCTGACATTTACTCCAACATTTACATATTTTAGTAAATGAGTGTCTGACTGAGAAAATTACACACAAGGTTTTAATTCAAACTGATTAGGGAAAATATGCACAAGGCTACGTCAAGCAAGTATGCACGAAATTGCACAATTTGTTACTATTTTTTTATGTTCCAAATTCAACAACATACATTACAATCTTGCATGGGTTGCCTAAAATATGGCAGTCCTGGTCAGTCTTAATAACACATTTACTAACGTGCATTCATTTGAGACTAAACGTCACCGTTATAAGACTAGTCTCTGGTTAAAAGAGTAGTCCCTGGTTAAAAGACTGTCCTCTGGTTATAAAAGTAGTATCTGGTTATCAGACTAGTCTCTGGTTATAAGAATATCCTCTGGTTATAAGACTAGTCTCTGGTTATAAGACTATCCTCTGGTTATAAGAGTAGTCTCTGGATATCAGACTAGTCTCTAGTTATAAGACTATTCTCTGGTTATAAGAATAGTCTCTGGTTATAAGACTATCCTCTGGTTATAAGACTAGTCTCTGGTTATAAGACTATCCTCTGGTTATAAGAATAGTCTCTGGTTATAAGACTATCCTCTGGTTATAAGAGTAGTCTCTGGTTATCAGACTAGTCTCTGGTTATAAGACTATCCTCTGGTTATAAGACTAGTCTCTGGTTATAAGACTATCCTCTGGTTATAAGACTAGTCTCTGGTTATAAGACTATCCTCTGGTTATAAGAATAGTCTGGTTATAAGACTATCCTCTGGTTATAAGAGTAGTCTCTGGTTATCAGACTAGTCTCTGGTTATAAGACTATCCTCTGGTTATAAGACTAGTCTCTGGTTATAAGACTAATCTCTGGTTATAAGACTATCCTCTGGTTATAAGAGTAGTCTCTGGTTAAAAGACGAGTCTCAATAATCGTTACAGTATCCTGCTGGCCCAATGTAAACCAGTATGCTTTTCCTCTCCCCCAGGTGAACTACATAAATATGTATTCCTGACGCATACATACAGCATACAGTTATATGGTTCATCTGGGGGAGAGAAAAACCTGCATATAAAAACTATATATATGTATGCGTACATACATATATAAGTATGCACACATACATAGGGTATGGTTTTCATAAATCTTCCTTCCTTCAGATAAAGAGAGTGGGGCGGGTGTGACGGTGGTCTGCCGTGCCCTTGCACTGTGACCAAGTGGCTGGACGGTGTCAGTGTCCCTGGGCCAGAGTCCACACCCTGCTCCACGGTCTCGCGCTCGCCCTACCTAAACTCAGCGCCTGTGCTCCTTATGTCACAGACATTCTGTCCCAATTTTCCACCATCTGCCAGTCCCACGCTTCGAGCCCGGCGCAAAGGTCACTGTGGAAACTACGCCGTCTTCTGCTCCCGCACCCTTAACAACTAAGGCTGCGTTTAAGGCCCGACGACTTTTTTGTCCTAGATTTACGAGAAAAATAAGCGTGTTAACATAAGCGGGGTGGAATCAAATGGGGATTGAGGCAAGAACCAAGGCAATAAATGGCGAGCAATGGTTGGCTTGTCCCGTGGACATTGGCCTTTACCTCAGCGTATAGGCTACTGGCCAGCTCAGTTCTGAGCTCTGAAGACCTTCTCTTGCCTCTTATAGAGTAGTACCATTTACCTGCACACTGAAGATCCTCAGTGGCATGACTGTCCAGGGTACCTCTCCAGTCTCTACAGGGAGGGGGACAACTCATTCATCATGGCTTGTGATATTATTTGAATTCGCATTAGAGAGTATTGTTTCTCTGTTTTTTTTTGTTTTTTTTATCGCTGCACGATAATGTCAGTCCGGGCTTACAGTCATTAATTTCAAGGAAAGTAGCCCGATTTCTTTTGTGGGTATCATTTGTGCTCTTATTTTGATGGATTAGTACCCTGCAAAATCATCATGGTGTCAGTATTACGCGTGTCTGTGTGTGTGTGTGTGTGTGTGTGTGTGTGTGTGTGTGCGCGTGCGTGAACAAGTGCATCTACGTGCATGTTTATGTGTGTTTGTGTACATGCGCACAGGGCCGTGTGTGTGTGCGCATGCATTCATGTCTGCGTGTGTGTGCATGTGTGTGCGTGTGTGTGTGTGTGTGTGTGTGCCTGTGCATGTCTGTATGCGTGTGTGTGTGTGTGTGTGTGTGTGTGTGTGTGTGTGCGCGTGCTGAGAGACGTGGTAGGCGGGCCAGAGGGAGGAGAGGCCTGTTCTAACGGCTTTTTGAAAGAGATAAATGGCTTACAGATGGCCCAATCAATATATTCAAATGAGACATGCAGAGCAGAGTAGAGGGGACCTGAGATGAGGCCGGGACAGCGGCTGAACCTGCCTGACTGTGCTCATGGGCCCCAAAAACAGCCACACCCCACACCCATGCTCTCTGTTCCTTTCCAAATCTAAGCACACCACCACCCCACACCCATGCTCTCTGTCCCTTTCCAAATCTAAGCACACCACCACCCCACACCCATGCTCTCTGCCACTTTCCAAATCTAAACACATAACTTGGGTCTCTTACATCTGTCTGCTTTTATCTTTGCAACAGTCCAAACTAGGAGCCTGAAATGTAACAACAAACACTAATTTGACCTCTTGACTGCGGTGTAACTCAATAATTATTCAAATTATTATTATTTTTTTTCGCTTTTGTGATTGTTTCAAAGATTGGTAAAGACTGAGGTTGCTCTCAGAAATAGGAGTAAAGCACTTCTGATATGTGTGATTTATCATTTTCACATGATGGTTTTGTCTGCGTGAGTGTTGGGTGATAAAGGCACTTAAACAGCATCTAGACAGTGAGTCAGAGAAGGGGGTTCAGTGAGTCAGAGAGGGGGGTTCAGTGAGTCAGAGAGGGGGGTTCAGTGAGTCAGAGAGGGGGGTTCAGGTCACAGGCACCTGTGGGGCCCTGCCTTACACACAGAGGGCCCGGATGCAGAAAAGGCCCCTGTCTGTGTCTGAAACTATAAAAATGTAAGAACATATCTGGCCTCTCATTTACATCCTATTTGAAAAAACTTATCCCACCAAAGACTAGAGATGTGGTTTTTCATATAAATTCTATATAATGACAAGAATTGAACCTCTTTTCATTAGTTGCAGAGATTTTGGGGTGGATATATGTCATTTTCTACGCTTTATAAATTCCAGATTGAAGAAAAGAGAGTTCTGTTGAAGGTGGCGTCACAGGTTTTGATTCCTGTTGATTCCTCTCTCTGAACAGAGAGGCGATCAATCCAGGTTATTAAACCTGCACGGATTATTTTACTTAGAATGGTAATATTCACATAAAACATACAGAGATCAGTGCAGTGAAAGGACCAACATAATGTAAATAATAGCACCTATTCACCTTTGTGAAGCTTAATCCGTGACGCCGTGCAGAGCCACTGCATGGCTCTGTCTCGTCGAGGTGTTTTCATTTCAAGAGCAACACTTGTAGTAAAGGGATTATTACATCATTAGAGAAAACAGTATTTGTGGATGGTCTGAGGATTTCACAGTGAATGTGCTTAATTCTATTAAACTGAATGATAATAGATGTGGTGTTGTGGCTAAATGCAGGAGGAGGGCGTCTGGTCGCGCGCGGGCGTGAGACGGAGTCGTCGGGGCAAGGCTGAGGGAGAGGAGCTCGTAATTCAGCGTCGTTTTTACCGTGTCCCGCAGCTTTCGACGACAGCGGCCGTGTTTGGCGCACGGCCGGCCCGGCGAGCAGACGGAGCACGGCGCGAGAGAGCCGGGGGTGGCGGGCGTCTGCGTGTGGCGAGCCGCCGCCCTGCTCTTCCAGGTAACGGGGGGGGCCTTGGCCTATTAATTGCCGTGACAGTGATAAAGGAAAGGGAAGGCCGTGCTATTTGTCTTTAATGCAGCCTCTCGCATATTACAGCAGCAAGATGAATGGAAACGCTTCTCCCACTCTCTCCATTTCATTTTGCAATACCCTTTTGGGGGTTTGAGTTGGAGAAGATTGGGGATAGAAGAGTAGAGGTTGTGTGTTGGGGGAGCTGGTACAGTATGGGAGAGAACCAAGCGCTGTTGGTGTGGTACAGGGGTCAGCACCCGGGGCGAAAGGTCAGGGAGGGGTCATGAAGCAACGGTGCGAGGGGGCGGGGATTGAGCGGGGAGGAGGCGTGTCGGGGGCAAGGAAGGTGGAGGTGGGGGGTAAGTGAGTGCCGCTGTCACTCTGCAAATGACCGTTGTTAATGGCGCCTGCGACGCGTGGCCCGCTGTCCGCTCCCGCGTTGTGTCCCTCTCCTGGCGGCTCCTTCCTGTCCCTCCGCAGCACAAAGACGTCTCACTCAGCCGCTGACCTTGGCTCCCCGGGGCGACGGAGAGCCGGGGAGATGGATGCCTCTGCGCCTGGTGGCTTGCGGGCATAATGTACACCGCTGTCATATCCCGTCCGCCCCCCCCCCCCCTTCTCCCGCCGTGAGGAAACTTAAAAAAGACTGTCACTTCCCCAATCGCAGGGCCGACAGAAAAGAGGAAGAGAGTGGCGGGTACCCTCTCTTGTGTATTACCTGCTTGCTGCTCGTGGAGGGGGCTTTCGTCATATTCAGTCGCTAGACCAGAGGGACGTAGAAGACCTGTTCTATTCCTAAAAGCAATATCGCTTATCTGGTACTGGCTCACTGGAAAGCTGTGCTAAAAAAGCTTCAGATTTGGATGAAAAATTTTAAAGAGGTCTTGGACTAGAATGAGAGAGCGCATGCTAACTTTTTTATCTTCGTCATTTAGTCATTCAGGACACAACAAACAGGGCAAGCGACTGGGTTGTGTGCATGGCTATGAGCAGCTCATATTCTAAACGAGCTCTTTGTGTCGTTAGGACCATAGGAAAACTGTTTCTATAACACTCGCACTGCACAGCTGGCCTGCTTTCCTTGCAGACTTTGAAAGGCCTTGTATTTACGGCCATTAGAGTTTGTAGTTGGAATTGGACGCAGAATACTGCTCTGGCTGCAGGAATCGTCTTTAACTTTTCCCAATCCCCAGTACGTCTCCTGAAGGCCCACTTTGTTAGCACATTCAAATGAGTCTGATAATCAATCAATGAGGATTAACTTGCCGAAGGTAAGGCCACTTTTTACATGCATAGGAAAAGCCAAATGCGATTATGCATATGAGGAAATTATACAGAGATGAGTACAGTTTAATATATGGTAATTATTTGACAGGATATACTTACACACCGATTAGCATATCTTGAAGACCAGACAGAGATAGAAAGGCGGCGTTTGCGAACTGAAAGAACAGCGGCACGCGATAAGGGCCTCCATGCACTTGCATGTTTGTGTGTGTATGGTGTGTGTGTGTGTGTGTGTGTTTTAATGTAGATGAAGAGCATGTATCAGGCTACGATGGGCTTTGTTCACACACATCATGCTGTCTGCATGTACTGCCGCAGATAAAACGTCACCAGATAGAAGACAAGGAAAAATCCTAAACCGGCCGAAAGCATCAGATGCCGCGGAACACGCAGCGCTGTCCATAAAAAGAATGCGGTTGAAAATGCGCGCATACTAGGCAGCTGTTTTCGGTTGGGGGGGGGCTGGAGCCCCCGTTCGCATGTGGAATGCATGGAGGCGCGCACTCTCGCATTGCCGCACGACGCATCCCGGCTCTTTCATATCTTATCGTATCGAGACAGAGTCCCGGCGAATATTTCCCCGAGCATCTCTCGCGGTGAGTATCTGCCGCGATCTGTACTGCTCTCTCGTCATCTGTGTACCGCATAAGTCATTCTGCCTGCCCCCCCTCCCCACTCCCCCCTTCAAAATCCAGAAGAAAAAGCTCCCTTGCTGTTCTTGCACCTTTGCTGCCGTCCCCTCATTGGCGAACATGCGGGGCAAATTTTACTGGGGACGGGGGAGTGCTGGTCATGGAAAACCGCAGGCGTGCTTGTGTGATACATATGCTATGATGCATAATGGCAGTCTATTATATCTGAATTTATGTAAGCATTTTATTTCTAAGTGCTTGTCCCCGTTCATTTGCATGTGACAAGGGAAAATATGTGTTCATGTTGAGGAATTTATTTGTCACACATTTATGACATCCTTCTCTGTGATCAAGGTTGCGTCATTACTCACCTGGAGTGGGCCTGTAAATCTTATATTTTTTAAATACGCCGTATCTTTTATCATTTCTGTTTCTGTCAAGTAGGCTGCATTTTACAATTATTGTTTAACATGTTTACTGAAATTAAGCTTGTATAGCCTCAGTACATATACAGGTAGAAACACACGCACACACACACACATATGGTATATATATATATGGGTCTTTCCATATAAAATCAATCAATGCTTCCCACCTGACCGTCTCAGAATCACCAGATTTTTTTTGTACATTAACTATAATCTATCTAATGAAGCTATGCAAAATTCAAACTTTATACTATGAATATCTTGCGAGTTATGGCCCCTCAAATTCTGGCTGTTTTTATTTCGCATTAAATTTTCAGTCATTTTTGAGCCCTCATAGCTTCATAACTAAAGGTGCTAGCCACATGAAATTTACAGGGCTCAAAGATACATTGAAGTTGTGTTCAAAATCAGATCTATTTTACATGCATAACACTTCTCACAATCTCAAGCCAAAATCTCAATTTCGTTCAGCTCAATTTTTTCTAAAACCAACTTTGGCCACCAATATCACTGGATATATAATGGGATCAATGTCTGTGGCCTAGGCTAATACATGCAGGCATTGGTAGCATGTACATATAATCTGTTTTCTAGAAATCTCGAAAAATACATTTTGTACTTTCTTTGAAGGTTCATATCACCTTCAAAGAAAGGTTGGTGAAAACAAAGTGAAAGGGCTTGTTTTTCCCTCCATTTTGAAAGCAGACTCAACCTCTAGCTATGATTCCTCCTGTCTCTAAATAAATGTCAAACATAGGCATATTTTGACGCTTGCGAATATAGTTTAGGGCATTGAAATTGACAGGCAACATTGGTATACTCATGTTTTATATTACTGGATGTACAACTGACAATGTATACTAATAATTATGATGAAGATATAACATCATCGTCACATCATCAGCGCAGTTCACAATCTGACAACAGAAACAGGGTTAGGTTAGGGTTAGGGTCCCATACAGGTGGAGATTTTCCAATGTTATATCTTCATCATGATTATTATTATATAAAATGTGTATACCAATGTTTTTTGTCAATTTCACTGCCCTAAACTATAATTGCGGGTGTCCAAAATATGCCTATGTTTGACATTTATATACAGTGCCCATTTATATATATACATTTATATACAGTGCCCAGTGATGGTTTGAGGCTTGTTTGATACCTCACGCCGTTGATGACTTACAGCCATTTTACCAACCATGGATTCCATACTGTTCCAGCATAATTTACAGCTAAATCCTAATCCTAGTCCTACCCCCCAATTCCCATAGAGATCCATTCAAATGCAGAGACGTTATAGTATCGCTTGTAAGAGTACCAGGCAATAAGATATCGAGAGTCTTTTGATGTTGTTTGGTCACAGACACCAGGAAGTCATGGCATGCAAAGGATATGCGACCAAATATTAAAAATGATTACTTTATTCTACATTATGTTAAACTGTCTAATATTTGTTGATGCCCAAAAATGGGGGAGGGGGGGGGGGGGGGACTATGTACAGAAGGTTCTGTAATTTCTAAACGGTTCATCCAATATGGATGAAAATACCCTCAAATGAAAGCTGACAGTCTGCACTTCAACCTCATTGTATCCTTTCAAACACAACATGCTAGAGTACAGAACTAAAATAACAATGAGATAATCAATGTTATTCACTTCACCTGTCAGTGGTTTTAATGTTGTGGCTGATCAGTGTATATACATATATATATATATATATATATATTACATTGTTTATATCTTGCATATATGCTTAAATATTTCATACAGTATTATGTAAATATAGCTAAGAGATACAAACCCTAGCCCAAAGTTACGGAATGACAACCAGAAGTATTTGTTTTACCAAGCTTGTTATCACTGTTGTCAAAATTCAAGCATCAATTTGAGCACAAAAAGTAGTCACTTTACACTGACAAGCAACTTGAAATTCTATCAAAATTACAGACAGTGTTTGATGTAAAGAAGGGAAGAGCAGAGGCCAAGAGGCCAAAGCTAGTGAGTCATTTTAGACGGGCTGTAGCATTTGGATAGCTGACTTAGAACAAAGTTAATGAATGTCTGAATTAAATCACGATTGCTTGCGCATAGTCTTATTATTGCTTAACTTAAAATAGCCTTTTGTGGCTATAAAGAAGGCTACAGCTAAACACCAAGGCCATCGAAATGTAAGTAGGCTTATACACTGCCTGGCCAAAAAAAAAGTCGCAGTTGCACCAGTCATGCATAGTGTCCACTGTAAGCCTCTGGAGGGCAGTGTTATGATCTGGGGTTGCTTCAATTGGTCAGGTCTAGGCTCAGCAACGTTATGCAACAATAAAATGAAGTCAGCTGAGTACCTGAATGTACTGAATGACCAGGTTATCCCATCAATGGGCATATATTCCAGGACGACAATGCCAAGATTCATCGGGCTCAAATTGTGAAAGAGTGGTTCAGGGAGCATGAGGAATCATTTTCACACATGAATTGGCCACCAGAGTCCTGACCTTAACCCCATTGAAAGTCTTTGGGATGTGCTGGAGAAGACTTCACGGAGTGGTTCGACTCTCCCGTCGTCAATAAAAGATCTCGGTCAAAAATGTATGCAAGTCTGGACGGAAATAAATGTTGTGACGTTGCATAAGGTTGTCGAAACAATGCCACGACGAATGCGCGCCATAATCAAAGCTAAAGGCGGTCCAACAAAATATTACAGTGTGCGACTTTTTTTTTGGCCAGGCAGTGTATGATGCCAATCAATAGCAGTTTCAAGTTTCAAAGTCATGCCTTTTCGTGTAACTTGCGAAGTCTCGTGTTTGAGTTTTCAGTTCTGAATGAGCTTACTTTCTGATGCGTTTGTGCCTAATATATAAATATTGTACGTACGGTTGCTATGTCCAACCAAACACGTTTCCCGGGTTTTTACTTCCTCGCTGTGCAACCCAAGGCGCCCGTTATATCATCATACCGAGTCCATTCTTGGTGAATATGTGCCTGTCTTTTTTCCCCTCCTGTGGTAATAGGAATTTCTCCCTCTGCTGAATTCTGGCTGCTTCCCTCTCTCGCCGCTGCACCTCTCCCTGTCTGGTTGCCTGGCAGTGTTTAAATCCATCAAGTGCACATGATTTTGTCGACTGTGACATCTAACTTGAATGCTGCCCGCAAAAACGCAGCCCCAGAGGATATTAACCAAAGACGCCTGAGCCTGTAATTTTCTGCTTCCACGTGCGAGATGCTATAATGATCAAAAGAAAATGACTTTCTAACTACCCCCCGCCTCTTTGTGCTGCTCCCCTTCATGGCTGCTGCACTAATTGAATCCACACAGGAGTCACTGTATCAATTCTAACTTCGGTATTGGGATGTAATCAGGCATGCTGGAGACCAGCTTGGTGAGGTGAGGGGGTCCTTTGTGGGGCGCCCATCTGTTTGTGACACACGGCCCAGTCAGACCCCAGTGGGCCGGGGTGAATGAATGGGGGGGGGGTCAGGGGGGGGGGAGCAGAGCCCGGGCCCCCCGCCAAAAAAAAACACGACAGCGGGCGGACACCTCCTCTAACCGCTGCCTCCCTGGGACGTCTGTCTGGGACTCTTTGGCTGGCTTCATCACAATACCCTCCTTTTTTATGTAGCGCCCCAATGTTCAAAACCCGAGCGGAGAGCGGTGACAGACAGCCTTCCCCAGAGGGTGTGCGTGTGTGCGTGTGTGCGTGCGTGTGTGTGTGTGTGGTGTGTGCGTGCGTGCGCGTGCGTGCGTGCGTGTGTGTGTGTGTATGTGTGTGTGTGTGTGTGTGTGTGTGTGTGTATGTGTGTGTATGTGTGTGTGTATGTGTGTGTATGTGTGTGTGTGTGTGTGTGTGTGTGTCTGTGTGTGTGTGTGTGTGTGTGTGTGTGTGTGTGTGTGTGTCTGTGTGTGTGTGTGTGTGTGTGTGTGTGTGTATGTGTGTGTATGTGTGTGTGTGTGTGTGTGTGTGTGTGTGTGTGTCCTGTGTGTGTGTGTGTGTGTGTGTGTGTGCACGCGCGCGTGCGTGCGTGCGTGCGTGGGGAGGCTCTTCTATCTCCCCTCCCCTCCTCTCACCCAGCTGAACACATGTAACTGTATTTCTTTATTACACTGGGGTACTTTGTATAATAGGGTGTCTTCCTCCTTGCAGCTCATGAAGCCGGTGATGTAGATATTGCACAGACCCTATCGCACCTCAGCATAAAAAGGGGGCAAGGAGGACATTTTTCTCGCAGCTATGATCAATTCCAGCAGTGGCCTCCCTGAACTGCGCTCTGAATGGGCGGTTGAGGGGGGGGGGGGTCACGTGGGAATAGTTGATAAGCTCCGGAAAAGCATTCGTATCACTCAGCCGGCTGGGTCACGACCCCACTGTAAATGGGCCGCTGTCATCGCCCACCTAAGCAATGGTTCCTACCGCATTACGAACGTACCCTGGGGTTCCCCACTGTAGAGGACATTATCCCAGACCCATTAAGGCACCCGGCGACGGTATTCACGCGGCGGATTCGCGAGCCTTCCCCTCCGTTTGCTCGTCTGTCATCGGACGTCCCTCGCGCTCCTCCCGCGACCGCCAAAACGGCGCTTTCCGTAGGGTGCGACCCTAAATTAAACGGAGCCCTTTAATCTCTGTCAAGTACGATGGCGCCGAGTGTCCAAAGATGAGCCGCCTCCAAAACTCGGAAGAGAGTCGCAAGAGAGCATCGGGCCGTTTATTTTCTTTCTGTTAGTGTTTGCGTCCGGCTGCCTCCTCGAATGGCAGCCACGCGATGAATCCGTTTTTGAAACGAGCGGAACGTTAACGAGGGAAATGGACGCGGAGCAACACCCCGAAATGTTTCCTGACATTCAAAGCAATTGCCTGCGTAGTAGAGACCTCGCTCCTGTCATTATCTGGCTTCTGGCCCCAACTGCTCCCTTAAAATGTTACCTTGATGTACCCCGGCCTGCACCTGGCATGCAGAGTGATGCAGATGGAGGGGGTTGCCATGGATTCACTGGAGATGGGGTGTTAGAGAACTGGAAGGCACATAGGGGGGGAGGGTGTGTGCGAGGGGTGGGGGGTGGTTTGTGTGAACATTGGCATGTGGAGTCAATGGCACACTGTAACCCCCCCCCCCAACCTCTCACACCCTCGTTCGTCAGGCACCATATGCCACCTCATGCTGCCCTGTCAACACCCGTCCCCCCGATCTAGCCGCCCCCCTCCCTCTGCCTCACCCCAACCGCTCCCTCCCCTGCTCTGCTAGCTGCACAAATTAGCACAATGCGCGAGCAGGGCGCCTCAGCTGGCCTCCGCACCCCACTTGACATGAGCCTGACCTCTTCTGTGTGTGTCTCCCCAACTGGCTGGGGCAGGCTGTCACTCCAACACCCCTCGCTGCCAACTGCTTGGAGGGATGGGGGGAAGGGGAGGGGTCGGGCAGTTGTGGGGGGGGGGGGGGGGGTGGTTTAAGGGGGGCCGGCAT
>CM056385.1:41094201-41140561 GCA_029718625.1 Synaphobranchus kaupii | reverse complement strand
AGCTGCACAGGCACAGACAGAGGTGTGTGGCTGTGGGCGTGGCAGGGGGGCTGGGTCAGGCCCACAGTAGGTTCTTCTTAAACTTTAGTTCTGTTTTGCTTTTTAACCAAACCTCCTCACTGCCACTCCTGGAGCAACAGTCAAACAGGTCTGATAATCAATCAATAACCTCCCCAGGAGGGAGAACTGCTTTTTTTACGTTCACAGGAAAAGCCAAATATGATTATGCAAATTATACCAAGATGAGCAGAGTTTAATATATGATAATTATTTGACAGGATATACTTACACACTGATTAGCATATCTTGAAGACCAGACTGAGATAGAGCGATGGTATTTCAGGGAACAGCGGAGTCTGATAAGAACTCTCTCTCCTCAGTGTTGATGGAGACGGGATAGCAGGTCTCCGTGTGCTTTGTTCACATGTGCTCGCTACACGTATGTTAGTGATAAAACATCACCAGATACCCAAGATGCAGAAACACGATGCAGCCTCAACACGCTGAGCGTGCCACACGGCACACGCGTGTAGCATTAAAATAGGAGAGAGCTTTGTGTCCTGTGCTGTGCTGCCTGACTGCATATACCACAGCTGCATGTGACTGCGCATATACCACGGCTGCACCTGACTGTGCATATACCACAGCTGCACGTGACTGCGCATATACCACAGCTGCACGTGACTGCGCATATACCACAGCTGCACGTGACTGCGCATATACCACAGCTGCACGTGACTGCGCATATACCATAGCTGCATGTGACTGCGCATATACCATAGCTGCATGTGACTGCGCATATACCACAGCTGCATGTGACTGTGCATATACCACAGCTGCATGTGACTGCGCATATACCATAGCTGCATGTGACTGCGCATATACCACAGCTGCATGTGACTGTGCATATACCACAGCTGCACGTGACTGCGCATATACCACAGCTGCATATGACCTGCGCATATACCACAGTTGCGGACTGTGGAGCTTGGGGTCATGCACACTCTAATGGTCACTCCCAGTGAGTATTTGCATTACACAATCAGGATAATCCATGAATTTGCTGAAACATTTGATGCAGTTACAATGTGGGTTTGTCGCTTCTCTCTCTCCTTCCATCTGTTTTGTTGTTTTTCTCTGTCCCCTTCTATCTCTTTTTCTCTTTCCTGCTATCTATAGCCCTCTCCCTTGTCAGTATTCACAGTGTAGGACATGCTTGGTTGGTGCTTACAGTATTGCATCTACCATCTCTATTGATTCACACATAGACTGTATATCCACACACAATACAAATATCATACATACACTCAATGCAAATAACATACACACACACACACCGTGTACAAATAGCACGCACACTGTCCAAATAACACACAGTCGGACGCACACGCTCTCAGCACATGCTAGATTTCTCTAATTCTGCCCCATTCTGACTCCTCCTCCGTGTTCCTCTCTCACCAGGATTTGGATTTAATCTTGACTGGTTTTATATTCATATTTATAAGCATTATGCATTTCAAGTTTTTGCATTTATGCTCTTTCGCTTCGATTGGATATCGATCTTTTGTCTCTAATCCCTAAAAATCACAGTCGGCCCTCTTTGTCAGATGCGTTTCCCCGCTCAGCGATAATGGGGTACTTGTCCCCCGCTGAATTCGATCACACCCCCCCCCCCCCCCCCCCGACAGAGTCTCATACCCCCCCACCCTCCCCCCCCCCCCCGACAGAGTCTCATAACCCCCCCCCCCCCCCCCCCCACCCCACCCCCCCCCCACCCCCCCCTCCACCCCCCCCCCCCCCCCCCCCCCCCCCACCCCCCCCCCCCCCCCCCCCCCCCCCCCCCCCCCCCCGCCGACAGAGTCTCATACCCCCTCATTTCTGTTGTCAGATCTGTCCGTGGGTTGCCTGGCAATGCTCAGATCCATCAAACGCGGGTGATTTTGTTGGCTGTGACGGCCTCGGCTGAACGCGGGTGTGGGGCGCGGTCCCGAGGGATTGTGGGAAGGGGGCTGTCCCGGGGGATTGTGGGAAGGGGCTGTCCCGGGGGATTGTGGGAAGGGGCTGTCCCGGGGATTGTGGGAAGGGGCTGTCGCGGCCCTCGTTGGCGGCCCGCACGCGTGAGGCGGCGTGGCGATGAAAGGAAAATTACTTTCTAACAGGCCCCCGTCCTCTTTGAGCGTCTGCCTTCATGCTCACTGCACTAATTGAATCACTGCAGAGTCACTGTATCAATTCTGACTTTGCTATTGGGATTTAATCAGGCATGTTGGAGACCAGCTTGGTGGAGCGAGGGGGTCCTTTGTGTGGCGTCCATCTGTTTGTGACACAAGGGCCTGGTCAGAGCCGAGCAGGCCAAACCAGCACTGAATACGAGGTTCTGCCCCGCTCTGACACACACACACACACACACACACACACACACACACAAACACACACACACACACACACACACAAACACACACACACACACACACACACACACACACACACACACACACACAAACACACACACAAACACACACACACACACACACACACACACACACACACACACACACACACACACAAACACAAACACAGCTCAAACACACACCCTCTGCCACCACATGCAAGGAAAAACACGCACACGCGCGCACACACACACACACAGCACACCATCCTCTGCCACCACACTCAAGGAAAAACACACACACACATACACAACCACAAATATTGCCCCCCCACCCTCAGCTTGCATCCATATGCCACCCCCATGCTGCCCTGTCAACACCCCCCCACCACCACCACCGCTGCCCTCCGCCCCCTTTTAGCACAGGCTCCTAAAATTAGCACAATGCTCTCAGCTGGCGGCCCCTCCCCTTTTGACATAGGGCTGACCTTTGATCTCTGGTTTGCAGTGCACTGACTGGCTCGGCCCTCTCGCCCCCCCTGCCTCTCTGCCTTGCCCTGGAGGTGGAGGAGGAGGGGGGCTGGGCTGCCAGGTCTGTTGGGGGCCTTCCAGGGTCGCCCTGGTCAATTAAATTCACATTGAGGATAAATTATTTGCAAATGATATACAAACAAGTAAGTGTGTGAGACATTAAGGGCCTCCCTGTCGCTGGGCTGGGGCGACAAGCCGTGCACATGCAAACCAGCGTCTGTCTGTTTTGTCTGTCTCTCTGTCTGTCTGTCGGGTCTGTCTGCCTTTGTCTGGCTGCCAGTCCAAGAGAGGCGAACCAACAACAGCAGCACTGCTTAAAGTACAGAGCATAGCAACCTCTTCTTAAAAACTGCCCCCTTTCTTAACACTGTTCTGCACACATAATCTCTGTCTCTTTCTCACACACATGTGAGCACATTCACATATGAGCTCACACACAGACACACACACACAGACACACACACACATACACACACACACACATGCAGGCTCACACACACAATCCAAGCTGCCTTTTTACCCTTTAATGAATAGGTTTTTTTGGAATGTTTTTGTGTTCTAGAACTCCATTGCTCTCAGTTACCAGCAGTGATTGTGACATCAGCATTAGATTGTTCAGTTAAGAACATTCTAATCACATATTTGAGATCTTACCCCTTCTGTTCTCTGGGCTTTTTGGCAGTGAGCCGTGTAGAGGGGAGTATGCCCTACTGTTGTCCTGTTAGAGAGAGCAGCGAGCCGTGTAGAGGGAGAATGCCCTACTGTTGTCCTGTTAGAGAGAGCAGCGATGCTGGCTCATATTTTCTGAAGAGGAGACGCAGGCACGGACAGATCAGCTTTGTTTTCAAAAGCCCCTTAATGCCCCGACATCGCTGGACTGTCACCCTCGAGATGCTCAAACACAACGGCTGACAGACTCGTTCTGTTTCACAGGTTTTAAAAACACTTTTAATCTGTTTCCCACCGTCAAACACATCCACACACACACACAAGCACGTATGCTGTGTGTGGGCATAGGTATATTTCAGTGTGTGTGTGTGTGTGTGTGTGTGTGCGTGAATGAAGATAGATGTGTGTGTGTGTGTGTGTGTGTGCTTCAGAGAGCGGGGCATATAACAGCTCTCTAAGGAGTTGTTGATACTAAAGACACTAAACAGGATCCCGGCTGTGATAGAATGAGACAGCTTTGAAAGGGGGGGGGGGGGGCAGTTCTGCTCTTTTACAAAATGGCCTTTTAATTTTTCGGAGCGGCTGGGGCGTCACTGTCCCGCCTGCATCAATCATCATCACACGCCCGCAGGCACGGGGCCGGTCCCTGGGGGTCACGCCCCCCCCCCCCATCCCCTCCATCCCACGGGGACAGGCTTATGTTTGGGGCAGACTACTGATTGGACAGGCCTACGATTTAAAGTTGTGGGAGAGGGGGCTTAAAACGATTTGTAACTTGCATTGCTTTGTACATATAGAGAAGCCATGTATTGCAAATATGTCATATGTAAACCTCTTATGTTTTTTGCATGGAATATTAGATGTCTGCCAAGAATTTCTCTAACTTTTGTGATCCAAAGAGGGAAATATATAATTACATTACATTAAAGTCATTTAGCAGACGTTTTGATCCAAAGCGACATACAATAAGTACATACAGAAACGTCATCGAAGCCAACTACAGAACAGATAAGACAAAGGACATCCTTCCCATAACGTAGCAGCTATCCCTAGCAATGAAATACATAATGACTGCATATTGTGTAGTACATGTATATACATAGCACCATTGTGTGTTGGATTGGCCGATAATACCTTAAAATGAACTGATTGATATTGGCCCATGAGCTAAAATTATGATATGATGATGCAACGCACCATGGGCCAGAGAGGCCTTGTATGTGATGCACTGCTGATGCTGTAAATTAAGTGGAAATATTATTTATTTTTTATTTATTATACAGAGCTCTGTAGAGTCATGCTCTCTGCTTAATTATAAAGTAAGTTAGTTGAAATAATTTCCCTTCATAAACTGATGTCTGGGTTCACATACTTTTTTCATGAATGGTTTGCACTTAATGTGTAATATATCACAGAGAGAGATATCAGCATCGGCCAGTATAATATAACACAGAGATATCAGCATCGGCCAGTATAATATAACACAGAGATATCAGCATAGGCCAGTATAATATACAGAGATATCAGCATCGGCCAGTATAATATAACACAGAGGATATCAGCATCGGCCAGTATAATATAACACAGAGATATCAGCATCGGCCAGTATAATATAACACAGAGATATCAGCATCGGCCAGTAGAATATAACACAGAGATATCAGCATCGGCCAGTAGAATATAACACAGAGGATATCAGCAGTCGGCCAGTAGAATATAACACAGAGATATCAGCATCGGCCAGTATAATATAACACAGAGATATCAGCATCAGCCAGTATAATATAACACAGAGATATCAGCATCGGACATTATGGACAGTCAAATATATCAGGTATTGATCTCTGCCCCAGAATGTCCATGTCTGGTACCCCTTATAATACATTGTATTAAGTTTATTAGCTTGTATTGTATTACTATGTATATCACATACATTCAGTAATACAAAATACATGTTTATACAATACATTTTCTTCAGTGAGAATATATTATACCATACTTTTTCTTAATTTAAATATAATGCACAGTGCAGTTAGTTACTTTTGATCAACTAGAATGGGGGGGACTATGTATGAAAGGGGGTGAAATTCCTTCAAGGTTCACGTGATATGAATATAAATGCCCTCAAATTAAAGCTGACAGTCTGCAATTTAACCTCATATCCATTGTTTCATCTCAAATCCAAGGTGCTGGAGTACAGAACTAAAACAACCATAAATTGTGTCACTGTCCAAATACTTACGGACGGCACTGTATGTTAATTTTGTTTAAATAGGTTGATATATGGAAAATGTAGTTTGTTTTGGTGAGTGGAACTCTGTGGAGCCGGGGGGGTCAGTGGAACTCTGTGGAGCAGGGGGGGTCAGGTACGCACAGACCCGCGCCACTCTGCAAGCTGATGTGATTTGGTGTGAAATGGGCTTCTGGTGTTGTAGTGGAGGCTCTGTTTCTGGAATCTTTGTTACTCCTTTACAGCGACCTGTGCACTGCGACCCCCAACACCCAGACAGTGAGAACAGACCCAAAAGGCCACACCCCAGTGACCTACCTTAGGCTGTGTCCGAATCAGAGCCCTATCTACTGCGTACTACAGAGTCCTGTTTACTGTGTACTAGCATACTGTACACTGCTTACTGCATACTGTTTAATGGCATGCAGTATGCAACAAAAATATTCTCCATACTATTATCAGCAAAAACCCAGAAATAAGTATATCATCCGGGGATATTAAGAACACTCAATTTTCAGAATTGTTGCATACTTTTAAACAGCTTTTTTTAAAAAGTATACTCAACTGGCATACTCAATAGACAGAAAGTGCGCTGATTCGGACAAGGCCTTAGATCTTGTGTAAGCTGAATCAGAAGTTGTTTCTCAGGACGCTGAATTTACAACAGCTTGGCAGGGTACCATGTTTTGTTTTTAGCGTGAGCTGTGGGGAGAAAGAGATTAGTGCTACCTACCTGGGAGTAAACATGGAAACAGACTCTGTGGGCTGTCATGTTCTACATCAGTGGTCCCCCACCCTGTACCTGGAGATCTACCGTCCTGTAGGTTTTAATTTCAACCCTAATCTGGCCCAAGTGATTCTACTAATTAGCAGCTCAATGAGATCTCTAACTGTTGAATGAGGTGTGCTTTGTTAAGGTTGGAGTGAAGACCTACAGGATGGTAGATCTCCAGGAACAGGGTTGGGGATCACTGTAATACAGGTTACACAGGCCGACCTGGGCTTGACCTGGCTTTATCACGCCTGGGGCTTGGCCAGCAGGGGGTGATGTGGAGTCCAGCCTACCTCAGGTGTGGTATCTTTAGATTAGTATTCTAAGGTACAGATTTGACCCGGTGTGGGAACATTAACAGGAATTGTACCTTAGAGAACAAAAACGGACGCCTACCATAGGCCTTACCCCTTTTCCTGACTGTGTGTCGAAGTCAAGGGTAATAAATCTTCTACTTGAGTCAATGAATAGCACAATGTGTGCGTTCTCCATGTCTGAGAGAAAAGTGCAGTTTGGATTGGTCCTTTGGGAGGCGCGCAGGTGATGATTATTGGCTGAGGGGAGGGTGGGGGTGGAGCGTACAGTGTGGGCGGGGCTTGGTGTGGGTGGAGCTTGCTGCTGTCTGAAGACTGCGGTTTGATTGAGTGCATCCTGTTCTCTTCAAAATGCTTTATTGGCATAAGAAGATGCATCCCATGTTGCCACAGCGCAGAAAAGAATATCTACAATTGAACCCATAAACACAGATCTAGACATACAATGTACAGACATATATACGCATACATATATACTTACTGGTTGTACCTCTGTTTATGGAAAAGCTGTAGCATAATTTGCCGCAAGTATGCATTATCCGTGTTCCCCTAAATACGGGAGCTTTTGGTGGTCATTTAAGATTTTGAATTCTAGGAATATTGTTGCAAATTTTCATTAGAAATGATCCCTTATGTCCCTCCCTCTCTCTCCCTCTCCATCCCTCTCCCTCTCCCTCTCTCTCTCTATCCCCTCTCTTTCCCTCCCTCCCTCTCTCTCCCTCTCCATCCCTCTCCCTCTCTCTCTCTATCCCCTCTCTTTCCCTCTCCCTCTCTCTCTCTGTCCTCTCTCTTTCCCCTCCCTCCCTCCCCCCCCCCCCCCCCTCTCTCTCCTTCTCCATCTCTCCCTCTCTCCCTCTCTCTCTTTCTTTCCCTCCCCCCCCTCTTTCTCTCCCTCTCTCTCTCCCCCCTCTCTCTCTCTCTCCCCCCCTCCCTCTCTCTCCCCTCTCCATCCCCTCTCCCCTCTCTCTCTCAATCCCCTCTCTTTCCCTCCCTCCCTCCCCCCCCCCCCCCTCTCTCTCTCTCTCTCTCTCCCTCCCCCCCCCCTCTCTCTCTCTCCCTCTCTCTCTCAATCCCCTCTCCCTCCCTCTCTCCCTCCCTCCCTCCCTCCCTCCTCCCTCCCCTCCCCCCCCCCTCCTCTCTCTCTCTCTCCTCCCTCATCTCTCTCCTGCCTGGGTGCTATGATCAGATAAGCAGAGGCATGAGGTGTGATAAGGCTGTGCCCCCGGGGTGCAGTGACTCCCCTGGCTGTGCTGTTTATTATGCATAGAGCTGAGCTATCTGCCACCGCTCTCCCAAACTCCCGCTGTTCATGCGCCCCCACAACGCCCCCATCCACCCGCACCCCCGGGGGGTGGGGGACCGGGACGGGACGCGCGTGGGCCGGCGGGTTGGCGGGGGGGGGGGGGGGGGTTATGGAGCCCAGCCCCCCTACTAAGCGCTGCTCTCTTCTCCTCTTCTGTGAAGACGAGGCTACACCCCCCACATCTTCTTGGCTGACTGCCTCCCAATTACTGAGGAGATTAATTAAGCAGGATGGGGCTTCCAGCCCGTCTCAAAGCCCAAACCACAATGAGCAATTTTCCTGTCTTGAGGATTTTCTAATTAATTCTTCATTTTTATTTTTTAGTTTCTGTGCTATTGAGGTCTGTGCAAAGGCTGTATGTTTCAGCCCCCCCGAAGACATGTGATGCTGCAGAGGCGGAGCTAGGGTGGTCTGTCTGCCGTCTGATTGGCTGTAATTTATCCCATGTGAAGAATTGGGGGGCTGGTGGCTGGTGGGATAGCACCGTAGCACATGGTAGCGCTGGTCGCCCGGCCACAACGAGAGTGTGCAGAGCTGGGATTGGATCATGACCGGAGTGGGTCAGTGCAGAGCTGGGATTGGATCAGGACCGGAGTGGGTCAGTGCAGAGCTGGGATTGGATCAGGACCGGAGTGGGTCAGTGCAGAGCTGGGATTGGATCAGGACCAGAGGGGGTCAGGTGCAGAGCTGGGATTGGATCAGGACCGGAGTGGGGTCAGTGCAGAGCTGGGATTGGATCAGGACCAGAGTGGGTCAGTGCAGAGCTGGGATTGGATCAGGACCGGAGTGGGTCAGTGCAGAGCTGGGATTGTAGTTTGTTGGTTTTCTCTAACTGCCTGAGATAAACTAGCCTGCAGCACTAAAGTCGGCAGCACGGTTACCCCTAAAGTCCGCAGCATGGTTACCTCTAAAGTGCGCAGCATGGACACATGTACGCTTGCACACACACACACACACACACACACACACACACACTGCAGCATGCACATGTAGATCAGTGGGGCTGTTTGTTTAATAGCTGTCTAAGAATGAAAAGGACAGCAGACAATGAACATCATCTCTGTCACACCTTCACTTGCCTGGTGAAAGTCGTTAAAAGATCAGTCAGGCATGTTACGAGGTTTGAGCAAGAGAGAGAAATAGACTTTTTTACCCCGTCAACAAATGGGTCAAAAGCAAGAACACATTTATTTTACAAACAGCTTCTTCTTACACAAGCTCTTCTTTGCTTAGTGAAGACAATTTTTCACTCTTAAGAGAGAGAGGGAGAGATTTGTATTTTATAGAGAAAATCAAAGAATCACTTAAGCAGCTTGAGCCCAAGTCAGCACAGCACTGCAAGCATAAGAGTGAGTTTAATCAGGACCTGTTAACCTGCACACGTGCACACCTGTCACCTGTACATCTCTACACCTGAGACCTGCAGACCTCCACACCTGTCACCTGTACATCTCTACACCTGAGACCTGCACACCTCCACACCTGTCACCTGTACATCTCTACACCTGTCACCTCCACACCTGTCACCTGTACACCTGTCACCTGTACATCTCTACACCTGAGACCTGCACACCTCCACACCTGTCACCTGCACACCTGTCACCTGTACATCTCTACACCTGAGACCTGCACACCTCCACACCTGTCACCTGTACATCTCTACACCTGTCACCTGTACACCTCCACACCTGTCACCTGTACATCTCTACACCTGTCACCTGCACACCTCCACACCTGTCACCTGTACATCTCTACACCTGTCACCTGTACACCTCCACACCTGTCACCTGTACATCTCTACACCTGAGACCTGCACACCTCCACATCTGTCACCTGTACATCTCTACACCTGTCACCTGCAGACCTCCACACCTGTCACCTGTACATCTCTACACCTGTCACCTGTACACCTCCACACCTGTCACCTGTACACCTCAACACCTGTCACCTGTACACCTCTACACCTGTCACCTGTACATCTCGACACCTGAGACCTGCAGACCTCCACACCTGTCACCTGTACACCTCAACACCTGTCACCTGTACACCTCTACACCTGTCACCTGTACATCTCGACACCTGAGACCTGCAGACCTCCACACCTGTCACCTGTATATCTCTACACCTGAACGCCTGCACACCTGTTCAGCTTGCACACCTCCTCACCTGTTTCCTGCACACCTGTGCACAGAGCTGCTTCAGCACACTGCTCTCACCTTTCTATAAACCCCAGTTCCAAAGTATGTAAAATGCACATAAAAGCAGGAAGCAGTGATTTGTAAATTGTCTTTTACATATATTTAATTGAAAACAGTACAAAGAAAAGATATTTAATGTTTTACCTTATCAACTTTATTGATTTTTGTAAATATACGCTAATTCCGAATTTGATGGCTGCAACACATTTCAAAAAAGTTGGGACAGGGGAAAAAAAAAAAGAAAATACTGAGAAGTAAAAAAAAAAACACCTGTTTGGAACATTCCACAGATAAACAGGTGATGCTATCCTGACTGGGTATACAAGGATATCAAAAGACTCTTGATATCTTATTTTCAAGTACTCTTACAAGCAATACTATAACCTCACTGCATTTGAATGGATCTCTATGGGAATTGGGGGGTGGGACTAGATTAAGCTGTAAATTACATGGGAATAGTATGGAACCCATGGTTGGCTAAATGGCTGTAAGTCCTCAGGGGTCTGAGGTATCATACAAGCCTCAAACCATCACTCTGCTGCCAGACATGCAGTAGATATGGATGGATCACTTTGAGGGTCGTTTCTCCTGACTTATTTTCCATAGAGTTCAATTGGAAAATGAGCTGTCCACAGCCTGTCTCACACACACACACACACACACACACACAGGAAGGGCAAAGAAGAGAGGGGAGAGAGAGAGAGTGGGAAACATGGAGAGAGGGATAAAAAGAAAGAGTATGTACAAGGAGAGGGGGATAAAGAGAGAGTGTAAAAGAAGAGAGTGAGTGAGTTGGAAAAGGGGGGAGAGAGGTAAAGAGGGTGTGGAAATAGAAAGGGGGATAAAGAGTGGAAAAGAGAGAGAGTGATAAAGAAAGTGTGGAAGAGAAGCGAGGTGAAGAGAAAGTGTTGAAAACAAAAGAAGCATAAAGTCAGTGAATGTGGCAAAGGAGGGAGAGAGAGGTGGAGAGAGAAGGATAAAGTCAGTGAATGTGGGAAAGGAGAGAGAGAGAGAGAAAGAGAGAGAGGGATAAAGTCAGTGAATGTGGGAACGGAGGGAGAGAGAGGGGAAGAGAGAGAGAGGGATAAAGTCAGTGAATGTGGGAACAGAGGGAGAGAGAGGGATAAAGTCAGTGAATGTGGGAACGGAGGGAGAGAGAGGGGAAGAGAGAGAGAGGGATAAAGTCAGTGAATGTGGGAACGGAGGGAGAGAGAGGGGAAGAGAGAGAGAGTAAGAAAACGATAGAGCAGACAGACGAGGGGAGGAGAGGGGAGGGGAGGAGAGGGGAGGAAAGGGGAGGGGAGGAGAGGAGAGGGGAGGGGTCTGCTCTGGCGTAGGAGGTTCTGTGGGTATCGGTTTATTGGCTTACACAGGACCCTGGCTGCGGTAACACTGGCCTCTGATTGGCTCCCCCCAGCGTGGGCTGGCTCACCTGGCTGGTGGCTGGTGGGATAGCACCGTAGCACATGGTAGCGCTGGTCGCCCGGCCACAACAAGGGGAGAAATTAAGGGGGATCAGCGGACTTAGCGGTGGGGTACCCCCCCCCCCCTCCTTCCCCACACGAGATGTCTAATTTCACACCCGCTTTGCACAGACAAAAACAGCAGAGAATATCGAATTAACCTCATTGTGCCGCGGCTTTTGTGTGCCGCCGTAAACGTTTAGTTTTGTTTGTTTGTCTGTTTGTTTTCAATTCTGATCCTCCCGCACGCACACACACACACACACACACACACGCCCCTCATCCTGGCTGCGTTTGGGTCAGAGGGGGGAATAATTAGGGCCGTATTGAACACTAATAATGCGATGGATTAATGTGGGAGAACGTGACGGAGGCACATCATTCACTCACACAAATCCACGATAGGAATTGGCAGACAAAGCGAGAGACAGTCAATACGGATTAGAGCTAAGCCTCTCCCCTTTGTCTCCATTTGGACTGGCAGTGAAAGACTCTCATAGGTCTGCTCAGTGTTGGGGGGGGGGGGGGGTTGACACAGTGAGCTGGGCGCTATGCCACAAACCCCCCGCCCCCCACCCCCCAAACACACACACACCTCCACACCCCCCCTCCCTCTGGGCACTGCGCTGGCACAGTCCCCTCAAACCTGCGCCAGCTGGGCAAACACTCCACTCATTGACAAAATAAACAGCCTGAGACCAGAGAGAAACACCACAAACCACAGGCCTGCCTAAACCAGAGCCCTGCTGAACCAGAGCCCTGCTGAACCCAGTACTGCCTAAACCAGAGCCCTGCTGAACCCAGTACCAGCTAAACCAGAGCCCTGCTGAACCCAGTACCAGCTAAACCAGAGCCCTGCTGAACCCAGTACTGCCTAAACCAGAGCCCTGCTGAACCCAGTACTGCCTAAACCAGAGCCCTGCTGAACCCAGTACCAGCTAAACCAGAGCCCTGCTGAACCCAGTACCAGCTAAACCAGAGCCCTGCTGAACCCAGTACTGCCTAAACCAGAGCCCTGCTGAACCCAGTACTGCCTAAACCAGAGCCCTGCTGAACCCAGTACCAGCTAAACCAGAGCCCTGCTGAACCCAGTACCAGCTAAACCAGAGCCCTGCTGAACCCAGTACCAGCTAAACCAGAGCCCTGCTGCACCCAGTACCAGCTAAACCAGAGTCCTGCTGAACCCAGTACCTGCCTAAACCAGAGTCCTGCTGAACCCAGTACCAGCTAAACCAGGGCCCTGCTGAACCCAGTACCAGCTAAACCAGAGTCCTGCTGAACCCAGTACCAGCTAAACCAGGGCCCTGCTGAACCCAGTACCAGCTAAACCAGAGTCCTGCTGAACCCAGTACCAGCTAAACCAGAGTCCTGCTGAACCCAGTACTGCCTAAACCAGAGCCCTGCTGAACCCAGTACCAGCTAAACCAGAGTCCTGCTGAACCCAGTACCAGCTAAACCAGAGCCCTGCTGCACCCAGTACCAGCTAAACCAGAGCCCTGCTGAACCCAGTACTGCCTAAACCAGAGCCCTGCTGAACCCAGTACTGCCTAAACCAGAGCCCTGCTGAACCCAGTACTGCCTAAACCAGAGCCCTGCTGAGCCCAGTACCAGCTAAACCAGAGCCCTGCTGCACCCAGTACCAGCTAAACCAGAGTCCTGCTGAACCCAGTACCAGCTAAACCAGAGTCCTGCTGAACCCAGTACCAGCTAAACCAGAGTCCTGCTGAACCCAGTACCAGCTAAACCAGAGTCCTGCTGAACCCAGTACTGCCTAAACCAGAGCCCTGCTGAACCCAGTACCAGCTAAACCAGAGTCCTGCTGAACCCAGTACCAGCTAAACCAGAGCCCTGCTGCACCCAGTACCAGCTAAACCAGAGCCCTGCTGAACCCAGTACTGCCTAAACCAGAGCCCTGCTGAACCCAGTACTGCCTAAACCAGAGCCCTGCTGAACCCAGTACTGCCTAAACCAGAGCCCTGCTGAGCCCAGTACCAGCTAAACCAGAGCCCTGCTGCACCCAGTACCAGCTAAACCAGAGCCCTGCTGAACCCAGTACTGCCTAAACCAGAGCCCTGCTGAGCCCAGTACCAGCTAAACCAGAGCCCTGCTGCACCCAGTACCAGCTAAACCAGAGCCCTGCTGAACCCAGTACTGCCTAAACCAGAGCCCTGCTGAACCCAGTACTGCCTAAACCAGAGCCCTGCTGAACCCAGTACCAGTTAAACCAGAGCCCTACTAAATCCAGTACCAGCTAAACCAGCGAGTTCCTCCGCAAACATCAGAGAAGCATCAATACAACCTCAAACTCAGATCTCCATGGAAGGACAGCACAGTGGCGCTTTTTAACAAAACTGGCATCATGTAGAGTATGAGTGAGTTACTCAGAACTGTGTGTGTGTGTGTGTGTGTACAGTGTACGCTTGAGTGTGCGCGCACATACATGTATGTGTGTATTTACAAGACTGTGCGGTTGTCTATGTAAGAGAGTGTTACATTGCCTGTTGTTCTGGTGGGTGTGTGTTTGAGTTTATGTGGTGGTGTATGTGTGTGTATGTGTGTGTGTGTGAGTGTGTGTATGTGTGTGTTTTGTGTTTGTTCTTGTCAGTGTATGCTCCTTAAATGTGTGTATGTGAGAGTGTGTATGTGAGAGTGTGTGTGTGAGTGTGTGTATGTGAGAGTGTGTGTGTGCATATGAGAGTATGTGTGCTAATGTGTATGTGTATGTGTGTGTGTGTGTGTGTGTGTGAGAGAGAGTGTGTGATAATGTATGACTGCATACATGTGTCCTTTCCACACATTCTGTTCAACATTGTGAGTGAGTATGTGTGTGTGTGTGTGTGTGTGTGTGTGTGTGTTTTCTCAAAGCCCTGGTAAACAGCAGTGTAACCAGAGTTAAACCTGGGTTAAACCTGGGTTAAGTCTCCCCTACACCCCTCCATATTGCTGCAGCACACTCCTGTGCTCCTTATCCATGTGCCAGCAGCAGCTTGCTTACGGGAGAAATCCAGCCAAATCCAAATCTGTTTCTATCTATAAATACCGCCGCCTCAGCTATGCAGAGAACAACATGTGCATACCCAAATAAAACAAATAATCCAGCGATAACAACAAAAAAACACAATCTCTTTACTCTGTGTGGACAGGAAGGAGAGAGCATGTGGAGGGGGGAGGAATGTTTTTATTCATTTTAATTATTCATTCACCATTTTTTCTCCCTCATTTTTATGTTAATAGTATTTTGTGCCCAAATCAGACCAATTCTGATTCCATATCTTGCGTCTCGATCGCAGGAGCTTAGCGGGAGACGGGAATGGTTGTTAAATGCGCAGGATAATGCGGCGCTGGAGATAGGCGAGGGGGCGTGGCTTGAGCCTGGGTTTTTGCATGCGTATCAGTGCGGTTCTTCCAGGAGCCGTGCGCTTACGTGTCTTTATCACGTCTGTACAGCCAGCCGCTTCTTTGGGAATTTAAAAAACCCAACGTGGCGTAGGGCCAGATTGAGTGAGTTGTCTTTGTTTTCTCACGTGTGCCGAGACAAGCCCCGCCCCCCTTCCCGGCGGGTGGCAATGCTGTGTCTTCCCGCCCGGTACTGCCCTCTCCCCTCTCCTGCTATACCGCCATCCTGACAAGCATCGCCATGGGAACCGCTCCCACAGCCCACCATTATACCCCCCCACCCCCAAACACGCACTCAGAAACCCCAACACGGACACCACTAAGCCTCACCCCCCCCCACCTGCTCCACTCAAACAAGTGCTCATTAATATTGATGAGGGAGGCGGGGTTACAGGAGGGTGACTGACTCTGCAGGACCTGTGGTGCTCTGGCTCTGTGTTCTTCCCTGTGTTCTGGGCTGGGTTAGGGTCCCCTACATGTACCTGTGCACAGGTGAGGTGCAGGTGACACTGTCAGGATGGTGTCACCACGCACACACACTGCACTGTGGCTTATTAATGGATCGCTCAGGAATGTAAGCTTGGTGTGTGTGCATGTGCGCTTGCGCTTGTGTGCGTGTGTGCGTGTGTGCTTGCGTGCGTGCGTGCGTGTGTGTGTGCGTGCGTGCGTGTGTGTGTGCGTGCGTGTGTGTGTGCGTGCGTGCATGTTCAGAACTGAACCTTCATTTCTGGAGACCAGTGTGTGTGCGTGCGCATTTGTGTGTGTGTGCGTGTGTTTGGCCTTGACCCTGATCTGTGTGCGTGCGTGCATGTGCGTTTGTGTGTGTGTGTGTGTGTGTGTTTGGTCTTGACCCTGGTGTGTGTGTGTGTGTGTGTGTGTGTGTTTGGCCTTGACCCTGGTGTGTGTGTGTGTGTGTGTTTGGTCTTGACCCTGGTGTGTGTGTGTGTGTGTGTGTGTGTGTGTGTTGACCCTGGTGTGTGTGGACTCTCAAACTCTCACAGGAAAGTTTGTGCAAAAACAGCAAATGATTTATCTCATCACTTTTATTCTCTTTTGTTTTCTGCTTTTTAATCTTCCCCATTACTGCTATTATTCTATATTTATCTTCTCATTTCCTGCATGTTTCTGTGGGTTCAACTCATATCGCCCTGACCCCTGACCCCTGTGATCCTTACGCTACTCTCTGTGTGTGTGTGTGTCCGGGCCACAGACTCAGAACGAACCAGCACAGACGAATCACTCTTTCCCTCTACAGCTCCCTCTCTCTCCATCTCTCCCTCGTTCTCTCTCTCCCTCCCTCTCTGACTTTCCCTCCCTCTCCCTCTGTCTCTCACTTCTCTTCCCACCTCCCTCCACCTGTCTTTCCCTCTCTCCATTTCTCCCACGGCCGATTGGGAATCACTTCATTACTGAAGCCAATTTACTGACGTAGTTCCAGCAGTCTGTGTGTCCATATGCCCAAAGGTGGAGATAAAACTGCCAGTTCAAGCCCTGTGGGGTTTTACTGTTTTACTCTACAGGTACAGGCAGGGCACACAGATTTGTACGGAAGTGGATTGGCGCTCCGATCTGAACTCCAGGTTTAAAATGTCTGTTATTGATACGCAATCAGGGCTGATGCTTCTGTCAGACCAGCTGCCCGTTGGCAGGCTGTGATCATTCAGACTTGTGTTGCATCAAATGGATCAGATTTTGCTCTTCCCATATCACTCTCTCTCTCTCCCTCTCTCTCTGTCTCCCCCCCTCTCTTCCTCCCTTTCTCTCCATCTTTTTCTAGTTCTTTCTCTGCTCTCTCTCCCTCCCTTCCTCACTCTCTCTTTCTCTCTCTGCTCTCCCTCCTTCTCTCTTTCACCCTTCCTAACTCTCTCTCTCTCTCTCTCTCTCTCTCTCTGCAGGCTGGCAGATGCCATCTGGCTGCGGGGGTTCTTCTTGCACAGGTGTGTAACGGGGCAGGGCAGTGAGCAGCAGGGCCAGGTGAGTATGATGTTCTCTCTGGGCGAGAGGAATGTGGCAGGTCTGGTACAGGCAAATGCTGCTGCATATCTCACCCTGTTTCCCGCACAGTGCAGTCTTTCAGCTGCTTCATATCTCACCCTGTTTCCCACACAGCGCAGTCTTTTAGCTGCTTCATATCTCACCCTGTTTCCCACACAGCGCAGTCTTTTAGCTGCTTCATATCTCACCCTGTTTCCCACACAGCGCAGTCTTTTAGCTGCTTCATATCTCACCCTGTTTCCCGCACAGCGCAGTCTTTTAGCTGCTTCATATCTCACCCTGTTTCCCGCACAGCACAGTCTTTTAGCTGCTTCATATCTCACCCTGTTTCCCGCAGAGCGCAGTCTTTTAGCTGCTTCATATCTCACCCTGTTTCCCGCACAGCGCAGTCTTTTAGCTGCTTCATATCTCACCCTGTTTCCCGCACAGCGCAGTCTTTTAGCTGCTTCATATCTCACCCTGTTTCCCGCACAGCTTAGTCTTTCAGCTGCTTCATATCTCACCCTGTTTCCCACACAGCGCAGTCTTTTAGCTGCTTCATATCTCACCCTGTTTCCCACACAGCGCAGTCTTTTAGCTGCTTCATATCTCACCCTGTTTCCCACACAGCGCAATCTTTCAGCTGCTTCATATCTCACCCTGTTTCCCACACAGCGCAGTCTTTTAGCTGCTTCATATCTCACCCTGTTTCCCACACAGCGCAGTCTTTTAGCTGCTTCATATCTCACCCTGTTTCCCACACAGCGCAGTCTTTTAGCTGCTTCATATCTCACCCTGTTTCCCGCAGAGCACAGTCTTTTAGCTGCTTCATATCTCACCCTGTTTCCCGCAGAGCACAGTCTTTTAGCTGCTTCATATCTCACCCTGTTTCCCGCAGAGCACAGTCTTTTAGCTGCTTCATATCTCACCCTGTTTCCCGCACAGCGCAATCTTTCAGCTGCTTCATATCTCACCCTGTTTCCCGCACAGCGCAATCTTTTAGCTGCTTCATATCTCACCCTGTTTCCTGCACAGCGCAGTCTTTTAGCTGCTTCATATCTCACCCTGTTTCCCACACAGCGCAGTCTTTTAGCTGCTTCATATCTCACCCTGTTTCCTGCACAGCGCAGTCTTTTAGCTGCTTCATATCTCACCCTGTTTCCCACACAGCGCAGTCTTTTAGCTGCTTCATATCTCACCCTGTTTCCTGCACAGCGCAGTCTTTTAGCTGCTTCATATCTCACCCTGTTTCCTGCACAGCGCAGTCTTTTAGCTGCTTCATATCTCACCCTGTTTCCCACACAGCGCAGTCTTTTAGCTGCTTCATATCTCACCCTGTTTCCTGCACAGCGCAGTCTTTTAGCTGCTTCATATCTCACCCTGTTTCCCACACAGCGCAGTCTTTTAGCTGCTTCATATCTCACCCTGTTTCCCACACAGCGCAGTCTTTTAGCTGCTTCATATCTCACCCTGTTTCCCGCACAGCGCAGTCTTTTAGCTGCTTCATATCTCGCCCTGTTTTCCTCGCGGCACGGCACTGCAGTCTTTCCGCTGACTCTGTCGGATTTTGATAGTTGTACTCTCCCCCTGTAGCTGGCATCTCTTAATCAATGCTAATTGGCTTTAATTAGCATATGTTAATTAATGATATTTACAACAAATTAAAGGTATGAATGATCCCAGAGGGTTTCCTGTTCATCTAATTAGAACCAATTAGCTGCAATTAACACGTGTAAATGAGACGCTATTGAATCCAAAGCAAACAGTGTGCAGATTGGCTGGTTCTGGAGCAGTTTAACCTGAGCTGTGTGTGGCTGAGTGACAGAGAGTGGACTAGGCTTTTCATTGCAGGCGCTTGCAGAGAAAGAGCAGCCGGCTTTACTTCCTGGAGTCCTGGAGCTCAATGTAAGCCTCTCATTTTCTAGCACTCTATGGTTTCTTGCACTCTACGGTTTCTAGCACTCTATGGTTTGGACATCTTCTAATATAAAATTACATGTGTTTCAAGAGGTTCTTGACTTATTTTGTTGTCATTTGAGTCCTAAATCTGTGTGTGTGGTCTGTGGTCCACTGATTGGTAGCATTTGGTCATTTTGGATTGGTGTGCAGAATGTATTTTATAATCAAAGATGCACCGGTTCTCCACACGCGGTGCTGTTAGTAACATGCAAAGAGAAGTGACAACACAAAGCTTTTTATTTGTTGAACATGTATAAAGAAGGGGAAATAGGTGAAGTTGGCATTTCATGGTACCCCAGTGTACAGTGTGTGACAGTATTTAGAGGAGGGTAGAGTAGAGTAGTAGAGGAGGGTATTATTTTGCTTTTATTTTCTTTATTTTGTGATAAATAGTAACGTAAGGTGATTCTCCGATCTTTCCTATACTCAGTCTCACTGAGTCTGTAGACTGGCGCTCCCAACAGCATTCCTCTTTCCAGTAGGAAACATGGATCGGGGGGGGGATGTGTTTCCACGGATACAATGCGGTGGCTTTTTGTATTTATACCTGCGTATTAACATGACAGTGTCTCTCTCCGGTTCTGAGCCAGTCTCCCGACATCCCAGGCCTCGGAGCTCAATCACCGCAATGACACAGCCTCTGCTATCAATGGAGCAATGCAAAGTTGACATCAATAAGTTTTTTTTTTTTTTTTGTAGCTTCAAGAATGAATAGATGCAGATTATTATTATTATTTTTATTTCTCTCTCTCTCTCTCTCTCTCTGTCTCCATTGAACAAATGTTTTTTTGGGGAGGGGGAGGGGGAGGAGGGGGCGGGGGTCTTTTGAAATTTGGGTTCAGAGCGTGGTGTTCTGGGGAGCCCCCCACCCCCAAGCTCAGAACAGTATTGCTGCATTAGTCTGGTTTTACAGTGGAATCGAGAGCGTTTCAGATGCTTACCATTGTAGCAGTGGGCACGAATGGGGAGGGGGTGTGGGGGGTGGGGGGTAGGGGGGGGGGGTCCTTGTTTCAGAGCTTTGCGGCAGAAAAAGAATCTTCTTTGTTGTGCGATAAGAAAAAGTGAAAATGCGCGCACAGAAAGCGCGATCCAGGGGCTGAACGAATCGGAGAACAGCATTGTGGGACGGTGAACACGTCTGAGGCGACCGGCGCCGGATTTTCCGTTTCTTATTTCAGGATTGAGCGGAGTTTTGGAGTGGGAGACAAAGAGCAAACGGAAGCACGGGGGGGGGGGGGGGGGGGGCAGAAAGGGGAGGAGCCAGTGGAGGTTTCATACAGAACTGTCACTCTTCTCTTGACAACCTTCTGCTGTCACTCTCACTCACTTTCTTCTCTCATTCCTTTCTCTTCTCTCAGTTCTCTCTGGTCTTTGTGTTGGAAGCCTCTCTCTCTCTCTCTCTCCCTCTCTCTTTCTCTCTCTTAGAAGTTTCCATGCTGCATGTCTGCAGTATAATCTAATGCGGAGAGCTGCAGTCCTGCTCTGACACAGCGCTTCCCTGTTCCGTGCTCAGTTCTGACGTGCATTCAGGGGTCATTTGTGGAAATGCGCTCTGGGCCCTCTTATGGGTTTTTTCCGTCATGAGAGAAAAACCAATGATGCCAGATATTGTAGCTTTGAAAAAAATTTTTTTTAAACTTGAGATGCCTCCAAAAGATTATTGCCGCTATGCCGTGTGTAAATAAAGTACAGCTGGGGTACAGACAGGATTGCGTGTGTGTGTGTGTGTGTGTGTGTGTGTGTGTGTGTGTGTGTGTGTGTGTGTGTGTGTGCATGTGTGTTTGTTTGCTTTTGGGATTCTCTGTGAATAAAACATTACTTTTCACAGTGTGTATTTAAAAAATATATCTTACGCTAATGTCTGTTTTTGTTGTCTTTGACATACACAGCGTCTCAGGTGTTGTTACAGTGTGGTGTTGAATGACCCGCGTGATAGAAGATTTTAAACAACGACCCAGAGAAAATTTTAAATGTTTTTTCTCCATCCTTTATTCAGTCAGATCCTTTATTCATGCCGCTCGGTGATCAGGAGATGTAACAACACTCAAAAATCAGGAACGTGGCGGTTTTTCTTCCTGAAACCTTCCCTTCTTCTGTGGTGCATTTTCCGTGTTTTTCTGTAGTTGTGAGGTCCAAAGGTAATCTCCTCTTGGGTGAACAGCAGGATGCAGGTGTAATCTTGACTCGGTCTGACGATGTTCGCTTGACCGAGTGCCGTATCTCCCCGCGACCTAGAGACTGCAGAGAGAGAGAGGAGCAGTCAGGATTAACACACAGACCGGATATTTATTCAACCCACATTGGCTTCAGACATTTGCCTTGGTAGCGCGGTGTCAAATGTGTATTAAAAAAATGAATACATTAAGCCCATTAATAAAACATGAGTCCGTTAAAATAGGAAATGACTAACAACACTTCATGTACCGGGAGAGAACAGCAAAGCCGAATGATGTCCCCCGTCTTCTCTGTTTTCTTCTCTCTCTTTCTCTCTCTCGCTCTCTCTCTTTTATTTTGCCCGTCTGTCAGAGATTAGAGCAGTGTAGGCCCGAGCCGGCCCATTGTTGAAGCGTGGGGCTCGTCACCCCGCTAATGTGGCCAGTGTTTCAGGATTAAGGAGAGTGAACTCTCACCTTTTCACTCTGCTGCCTGGCAGAGATAAAAGTTTCCCTCCGTTTTTTTTTTTTAACGCTTTCGAAATTACACGGGCAGGCGAGTCGATAACGGCAGCGCAATCAGCTTTTACACAAAGGATCGGGCCCAGGTGACCGGAACGTTCTTTCAGGGATCCGTCACGGCGACAGGACAATGCCACGCACCTGTTGGGCCCCCCGAGGGCCACTTCATTATCTCAACAACATACCCCGTTAAAGAAGGAAACAAAAGGAAGCACGGGAGTCAGTTCCCCCCGCCGGCTGCTGACGGACGGCTCCGCCGCTGCCTTTGTGGCGCAGGGCTTGTGAATCAGTCCTCCAGTGATTCTGTTTCATACGCTGCAGAAGCACATCGTGCCAGAGTAAGGAACGGTTATTTATTTAACGTGAGGGTGATTACATCAGGACAATCATTTAATGCCACAGTTGCATACTGTGAGGATGATTCCTTAATGTGAGGGCGATTTGTTTAATGACTTTTTTTAATCTAAGCATGATTCTTTTGATTTATAGGTGATTCATTTTATGTGTGGGCTATTGGTTTAATGTAAGGATGATTCATGTAATATAAGTGATTAATTTGAACTCAATCTGTAGATTCCGGTGTTAGACAGGAATAGGGTGCATCTCCTGTCAGGATGGAGCAGGAAGAAAGGGACCAGGGGGCTTGTGAAAGACTGGCACTCACTCACTCACTCACTAACTCACTCACTCACTCACTCACTCACTAACTCACTCACTCACTCACTCACTCACTCACTCACTAACTCACTCACTCACTCACTCACTGACTCACTCACTGACTCACTCACTCACTCACTCATACACTCACTCACTCACTCACTCACTCACATACTCACTCACTCACTCACTCACTGACTCACTCACTCACTCACTCACACACTCACTCACTCACACACACACTCACTCACTCACACACTCACTCACTCACACACTCACTCACTCACACACTCACTCACTCACTCACTCACTCACTCATACACTCACTCACTCACTCATACACTCACTCACTCACACTCACTCACTCACTCACTCACTGACTCACACACTCACTCACTCACACACTCACTCACTCACTCACACACACACTCACTCACTCACTCATACACTCACTCACTCACTCACACACTCACTCACTCACTCACTCATACACTCACTCACTCACTCATACACTCACTCACTCACTCACTCACTCACATACTCACTCACTCACTCACTCACTGACTCACTCACTCACTCACTCACACACTCACTCACTCACACACACACTCACTCACTCACACACTCACTCACTCACACACTCACTCACTCACACACTCACTCACTCACTCACTCACTCACTCATACACTCACTCACTCACTCATACACTCACTCACTCACACTCACTCACTCACTCACTCACTGACTCACACACTCACTCACTCACACACTCACTCACTCACTCACACACACACTCACTCACTCACTCATACACTCACTCACTCACTCACACACTCACTCACTCACTCACTCATACACTCACTCACTCACTCATACACTCACTCATTCACTTACTCACTCACACACTCACTCACTCACTCACTCACTGACTCACACACTCACTCACACACTCACTCGCTCACTCGCTCACACACTCACTCACTCACTCACTCACTCACTCACTCATACACTCACTCACTCACACACTCACTCACTCACTCATACACTCACTCACTCACTCACTCAGGCACTCACTCACTCACTCACTCAGGCACTCACTCACTCACTCACTCACTCACACACTCACTCAGGCACTCACTCACTCACTCACTCACTCAGGGCGGGATGGGGGTTTTGGCTTTTTTTTGTACACGTTTACACTTAGAATGTTGGCGTGTATCCGCGGTTAACCGTAACATTACGTCATAGCGCGTAAGCGATGACGTCATAGCCATAGAGGCCAACGATACTGGTCGGAAACTCGGGTAGCTGCTAGTAAGTAAGTAAGCAAGCAGTTATGAAAGATTAACGTTAGGAGGTAAATATAGGTTAGAATATACTTTACTGTTTCAAAATGTTTTCCTAAAATAAACTAGTGTCATGAAATTCAAATAAAACAGTCCAATCACGGAGTGTTTTTGTTATTGTCCACCGGCTTGGGACTGAGTATGGTTCAACATACTCCATCAGAGACCGAAAGCCTGGCGCATCCAGTTCGCTTAACGGTCTTGTGTCTTTCACAATCATATCCGCGATCAGCTGGATGATTTTCGCAGCTCCATGTGGAGTGCACTTGTTGAAGACGGAGCCTATTCGGGGTTGGGTGCTAGCATTACCCACCGCGGCATCTTGTTCAAAATCTACGTTCGCGTGTTTTAATCGCAGATGATTGTTCATTGAGCTGGTACTCCCCCCTTTCACACTTAAAACAATGTTACCGAGTTGCCGTCGACTTGTTTTGTAAAATAATTCCGGGCTTTAGCTTTTCCGCCGCTCATTTTGATGCTTTCACTCAAATTCACTGACTCACTCCCGCATTTTTTCCATCAACGTTAGTTATGTTGACGTGATTTACGATCTAGATATATTTAAATGCTTTAGATATATACATAATATTGTACGAGGAACAATTATAGCCTACGCAACATTTAAATAATTAATATGATTAAAAACATATTTTAAAAATTATTTTAAGATTTCGATTAATCAGTCCTAAACGGATAGTGATTAATTTTCGTGTACACGCCCCATCCCTAACTCAGGCACTCACTCACTCACTCACTCACTCACTCAGGTACTCACTCACACACTCACTCAGGCACTCACTCACACACTCACTCACTCACTCACACACTCACTCAGGTACTCACTCACACACTCATTCACTCAGTCACTCACTTGCTCACTCTCACACACACACACACACACACACACACACACACACACACACACACACACACACACACCTCACTGAGTAAGCACTTGCCCCATAATAAACACAGTTTGTTCACATTCTCACTACGTGGAAAACACTGATAACAGGATGTGACTGCTTCCAGAACCCTTGAGCAGCGGCTCTGTTTCTTAGGATTGGAATGTTTGTCATCCCAGAGCAAAAAGAGATCCATCATTCCTCTCCACTTTCAATTTCCCAAGCGGAGTTTAAGCACGACAAGGCTGGGGAAAGGTTTTCAGTATCTACCCCCAAGAAAGATTTTAGTTTGGGTCTGTTTTGGGTCTCTTTCTCTGTGCCGATGCTTTTGTATTTAAGTCATTCCTGCTGCTCCTTCCTTGCACATCACAGGATAGTCCAGGTAAAACCCAGGAACGGTGAACTTAAGGAAGAATGTGTCAAAAGAAGCCGAAAAAAATAATAGGGATGATCCCGGCCCAAATATGATGGCAGGATTTAAATGAAATTATACAGAAATTAGATTTTCCATCAGAAACGCCTCAGACCCTGATCCATCCTCCCCAAACACCTCACCTTGCATTCTTAAAACAGGTTTTACTAACCCTCATCATCCTCCTTCAATCCCCCCTCTCCCTCTCTCTATCTCTCTCTCTCTCTCCCTCTGTCTCTCTCTCACTCTCTCTCTGTCTCTCTCTCCCTCTCTCTCTCTCACTCTCTCTCTGTCTCTGTCTCTCTGTCTCTGTCTCTGTCTCTGTCTCTGTCACACTCTCTCTCTATCTCTCTCTCACTCACTCTCTCACTCTCTCTCTCTGTCTCTGTCACACTCTCTCTCTATCTCTCTCTCTGACACAAATGGCATACTCTGCACTGCTCACTTTGCACACGTGTACAACGGAGTCAGTAAGACGCTGCTGTATATTTCAGGTAAATGGGACCCTATTGGTCAGCATCAGGTTTGATTCATCGGGCTGGCAGAGGCTGGGGGGGGGGGGGGGGGGGGGTCTATCCAACCATCTATCTTTAGCAGATATGCAGTTATCTCCATGGAGACAAACCAGGAAGGACTTATTTACAAACCGATGCATGTGCACAGATAGGGATCAGTGTGTGTGTGTGGGGGGGGGGGGGGGGTTAGGGGTGCGTGTTCTGGGGGTCGGGGGAACATTAGCCATTAGCCAGGCCACAGTGGGTCGCAGTGCAGTGATCTGATAAAGGCCCGCTCACTGATAGAGCTGATGGTATCTGGGCCTCACCTTTTGTCTTGCTTAAACGCGGAGTTCAGGGGCTTCGTGAGAAAGTTGGATTTAATGGGGAGAGGCTGTTAATTAACCCTCCTCCCACTCCCTAATGTGAGTGCACTCCAGTGATGAGGGGTGTGCGTGTTAAACGAGGCTTGCCTGTTAACACGTTTGTGTGTGTGTGTGTGTGTGTGTGTGTGTGTCTGTGTGTGTCTGTGTGTGTGTGTGTGGGACGCAAATCTGACTGCATGTGTGTTCACTGCAAAGATGAGATCCACTCATATGAAATTAATAGCCAACATCTTTTGAAGCTTTTTTCTCTTTATTTCTCCCTAGTATGAGATTTGTGCAATGGCCACTATGGATTGAGAGGAGCACAGAGGAACACGCGCTCTCTTCCCGAACGTGTGATGTCAGCTGTAGCTGCTTATCACAACGCAGTTCACAAGTCAGTCGGAGGAAGACGCTGTGATTGGACGGAGACCCTTGGTTCCCAGGGTGGTGCTTGAGCCAAAAGTGCTACCGGAGCTAGCAGCCACGTTCGACACTGACACGGTCCGGACTCACGACCCCACTTTAGGACCCGTCCGTTCACTACAACAGGATTACCACCCATTTCACATCATTTATAGCTAGTAGTTCCTCAGGTATCCCACTGAACAAAAAATTGATTCTAGGGGTGCATCCCAATATTCTTCACTCCCCACCTCCTTTCCTCCACTCCCCCACTACCACTCCTCTCCTCCTTTCCTCCACTCCTCCACTACCACTCCTCTCCTCCTTTCCTCCACTCCCCCACTACCACTCCTCTCCTCCTTTCCTCCTTTCCTCCACTCCCCCACTACCACTCCTCTCCCACCCAGAAGTATTCAAAACTGCCTGAACGTTTCAAGTATAAGTATTTGCATGTACATTATACAATGTACCTGACATTGCGGTTTGCGTCAAGACATTAATTAATATGTAACCATTTATACTTAATTAAAACGTAATCAGCAACATTAGATTAAAACACAAAGATCTGTTTCCGGGGCACAGAGGAGAGGAGGTGGTAGTGGAGGAAAGGAGGGTGCATTTTTTGAGTATTGGGACGCACCCTATATGTCTAGAGGAGTGGAAATGAGTGATGTTTTGACATAAAATGATGTTTTGACATAAAAAGACTAGGTTAACCCCAATATAGCTCAGGTTTTACCCGGATATAGCCTGGCTACGTCCTAATCAGTCGGGTTTTCACCTTAGCTAGTGTTTCACTGACTTTTCATGAGAAAAATGCAACTTTGCCAAAATAAGAGCAAAGTTAAATGAGTCAGTGGTCTCATATAAATACCCTTGGGTGTTAAATGTACACCAACAGTGTTAGATTTACACCGACATTTTTGTTGTGTGGAGTCTTCAGCAGTATCCGTCTCATGTCTCCTGCCCATGGTCATATGTGCCTAGTAACTCTAACGCGACCCCTAGCAGGCCAGAAAGGGGTCAAGGCCGGTGCCAGCCTCAAAACCCCCACCGTAAGCCTGTCAGTGTTGTTATTTACAACCCCCCCCAACCCACTACCCAACCCTCAGAGGTGTGAAGGTGGCAGTGGCACACTCCACTGAATACCCATCAGCCCCATGCCTCGTAAAAAGCTGCAAGGTCATGACCCCTTAACCTTTTCAACCCATCCACAGGCTGGGCGGCGCTTATCTCCACAATGCGCAATCTGTGTCACTTCCCCTTTCGTACTGGCGGCTATGAGGGGTCACTCCCGGGATAGAGAACCGGAGAACGTATTCATGTCCAGCCGTCAGGTGAACTCCTCTCTGTGGTGGTGTAACCACGGTGATAAGAGTTCACCTCTAAAGGTGAGCAGGTGCAAAGATTCCTCCACTGCAGCGCCTCCCACACACCTAGCCCCTCCCCCCCCCTCCGACACTCCACCAGCCCCCAGCCCCCCCCTCCCCCCGTTCTCCCATTCTCTCCTCATGGTCTTCAGCTACAAATCAAAAATGTTGGTAAATATAACACTGCTGGTGTACATTTGGCCGTTAAATGTACACCACGATTTTTGCCGTGTACCTTTGTTCTTTTCATTATGCTCAAGAACAATCTGCAATCCAGTGGTAGATTTTTATTTCATGTTTACACGCAGGCATTATCCAAGCTTATCCAGAGGGACTCGACATAAGTGAATACTTTTCTAAGTCTGAATTGAACTTGTGACATGCCCTTCTTTCTGATGGGAGGGGGGGGGGGGGGGGGGTGGTGATGCCATTACCTGCAACTATTTGAGACTTGAGTTATAACCGGTTTGGTGCGGTCACCCAGCGTCAGGCTGCCAGAGCCTTTAACATTCTGGTCGGAGCCGCGGAGCTGCGATGGGCCACTTTGCATGAGGACGTGAAGGAGCTGTGCATGACTGCAATCCAGTCGGCAGGATTTGTAGTCTCGTCTCCTTGTGAAAAAAAATGAATAAATAAATATAAATTACAAAGCACACGCAGGGGTGTTTAGAATTAAGACTGATTCGTTGCCAGCGTCAACGCGCTTCAATCTGAGTTTAAGAGGGGAAACGGAACCAGACGTGGTGGTGTTCAGCCGCAGAAAATAAACAGTGTTGCCTTGTCTAAAGTGGGGTTTGAATCTTAGACGCTGCAATACTTTCCACCAACGTACATAATCTATTCCCTGAAATAAATTGTCCTATTAAAATAAAATGTAGCCTATATACTTTTAATAAATTGAAAACGCTTGTTTGAATCTGCAGTAATTTGGAAGCAATCCCAAGCACGTCGCGAGGCTAGTGCAAAATAAGATTATTTGCCATGTATTATAATGTATGCGCTGGTTTTATACGACCAAACAGTGTCACTGAACCCCCAATGAAATGCGCGCTTATTTATATGCAGTTATTCAGGTATGCAGTAAATTCCAATTACTTCTTTAGATTTCTATTTAACATGGGGGAAATATGAGGGGGAAGCACTGTGTTTTTGAGCAGCAATTGTAAATCTCTTTAACTCTGTCTCCGCTGCCCGACGAAAGGGAAATATATGCAACCTGCTCAACGTTGATGACTGGACCAATGGCATTAATTCATGGATGAAGAAAGACGAGGTGTGATTCAAACATTTAACGCTGCCACAGTCATTAGGTGGGACAGGGGGGACTTTAATGTTTTTTTTTTTTATCCCTAGTATGGTCCCCTTTCAATTAATAATTCCTTACGTTTAGCATTTTAATGGCCTTATTAATAGCTTTATCTCTCCATTGCGTCCGAGGCATCTGCCCGTTGGCTCGCGCACTGCGAAAGGGATTGCCGGCGGGCCCGTCCTTGCGTTGCACGCGTGTGGCTCTGTGTTAAAAGACCCGAACATATTTATATCCCCACGCGCTCAAAGCCCAGACCGCCTCCCTCTGGCCCTAAATCCCATCCGCAACCCCCCTCACTTCCCCCCCCCCCCCCACACCCCAGCGCGCCCGCTGACGTGCAGCATGCCGAAGTGACCGGGTTTTGCCTATGCATTAGCAATCCATTTCAACCGTCTGACACCTCTCCAGCATAAAACCGTAAGGCGGGAGTAAAATATCTCTCTCCTGGCGAAAATAAAGCTTTGTCTCCCTACTGATCTATAGGATATAAAATAAAGCCGTGGCTTTGATGACGGCTTTACCTTATGCAAGGGCTGCTTTTGCGCGCACAAAAGGCAATGAGGACGAATGGAAAGGGGTTGTCTGTGGTGCATCTCACAGCATCGTTCTCTCTCTCCACCCTGCTCGGATCAGTCCAGTCTTTTCAAATAACCCTGCTTGCCAGAACAGCATCATTATTTTGTATTTAGATGGCCAAGTAAAAGCATGATGGTTTAACCTATTCTGCATCTTAGAAATGGATCGTTACCGTAATCACTGCTATTTGGATTTTGAACTCCTAAAATACGCTGCCTACATACGTCCCGTAAGACTCGACAGTTGACTATAGGCCTAAATTGATTCATATTTTAGTTTGTTCCAATCCTCACACATTATATGTGTCATCTTGGAGTCTACCATCTAAAACGTCACAATGACTGTAGCAAGAAGGAAGATGTTTAATCTTATATTTCTGAAGTGCGTTATTTCTCTCTTTAAAGCGTGTTCTTGTACCAGCGCATTTCTTTCTTTCGCCGCAGCGTTCACTGGTGCGGAATAGCGATTTCTTCATCCTTGCTGCTCTGTGTCTTCTCCCTATTCCTACGATTGCAAACACGCTAGATCCATTTGAAGAGCAATCCCATAATGTTTGTCAAAATACATGCTGTTTGCATCTTAAATTATTATTTGTAAAGTATTAAGCTCTTAGTCGACAGTTTTAACGTCTTACTAATAACAGATATGCGTAATGTCTGCATATCCTTCTTCAAATTTGAAGACGTCTCGCTGCATCGAATAGGCCTCGGACATTGTGTCCATTTTAGTTTTATTCTTTATAATGTGTTTTCTATTCTCGTCCGTACATAATTACAATTTTAAAAGTAAAAACATTAAACAACATATATGTTTATGCTACATTTGACAAAACCAGATAGCCCATAATTGATTATAGCCTACATGTTTTCCTTCTCTTTTTTTGTCTTTTTCGCCACTTCCTGTGTAGATCATAAGCATGGCGTAGTCTTCGTCTTTGGTTGTGTGTACACCTCATCTTATTATTTAAGGCACAGAATAAATCACATGCTGACAAACAGAAACCTCAGTGTTCACCGTCTCGCGTCCTCCGTTTTAATCATCCCGGGCTGTCGGTATCAGTAGCGGACAGAGCTGCGCTTGCACGTGGGATTTAAGCGCAGAAATCTGCTCCAGTACAGCCGCTATCTGCTGGTTTTCAGCCTCGCAATCCCGTCCCCTGAGAATTGCACATACCGCGATAATATCTCAAAGGGAGTGGTTATCACCAGACATTATATTATAATCATTAGTGATCCTAGCCCTTTCACCCGTATTGCAGAATAAGCGCTGGGAACCATTAATCTAAACTAGAGCAACTGTTCGCAATGACTAAACCCTGTTCCAATCTCGGCCGACAGGGAATAATGTAATCATTTCATTTCTCATTTCTGCATGTGAAAAGTAATGGTGAAAGAGGTCTACCTATAATCTTTGGTGTTTTAGCAGGGAAAAAATAACTTTATTCGTTTATGTGTGCAGGTCGTATTCTTCTGTAGGCCTAACGGTTTAAAACACGTATTTCTGTAGCCCAGAGAAGAGTTGTACCGATAGCCTACATTAACTGCAGGCGCAGGTGGGACAATGAAGGTTCCAGTTTAGTCTTCGTGCCTGGAGCTTTGATTTAATAAGTAGTTTGCAGATGAAGACTTGGGATGCCGTGGAACTGTGCCACTCCACTGCCCCGGTTTCCCCATAAAAGGCATTCTGCATTCTAACGAATACATTTCCAAGACTGCAGTATTTTGGAGCACCGGTATTTTTTTACTGACTGCTACGGTATTTTAATACTGCTTGTGTTGTGTTGTTTGTAGGCGCGTCTTCTCCTCGGACTGGGTGGAGTGGTCACGGTGCTTTTCTTGGGAAAAAAGCCAACGGAGGCCTCATGCCGCTTCAGCAAAAAACGTAAACAGTTGCATTTAAATAATAACAAGTTTGCAGACTGTGGAACGCTGCAGCGCGGAGGCCAAGCGTGCTTGTCCCGTCTGCGTTTGATTATCGGTTTTGGAGGAGAAGTAACAGCCTGTTTCCAGTGACGGGCGTCGAGAGGAGATCTATAAATTCCATCGAATTTCTCTAGCCAGTCTGCTGCAGAGTTGGAAAGTCATGAAAATGTTTTGTTGAGTTTTGTGGTCAATATCCACTGATGCCTTCGGCATATGCCTGTGCCGCTTGAAAACCTCGTTCCAACTTAACTGATCTGTTTGGCGTGGGTTGACTTACACTTGAAGTGATATGAAACGCTTTTCAGACAACTTAATTTTGCATGAATTAACATTTATTTGTATAATAAACCCAATACCGAACCCGTGTGAAACCACGCCGATAAACTTGCAGAGGCCTAACGTTATTTATTTCAGGCATTTCGTCCATACAGATGACTCTGGGCAACCGGAGTCACTGAGACAGGGAATTACTGCCGTGCGAGATTACTGTGGTTCTGCCTCAGTCTCGTATCACCCTCTAATCTGTTTTTGGCATGCTGTGGGCTAGGGCTGCGAGCGGCCCTTCACCCCCGCCGAGGCACAGAGCGGCGGCGCCGACGTATTCAGCCCCTTTGAGTGACAGGCGTCCCTTTCGCGCCCGCCTCCCACTCTTCCACACTGCGAAATAAAGACATTTAAAAAAAAAAAAAAAGAATGCAATCTAAATCACGTGCTTTGCTAGCCGTATTGCCTCAAATTCAAAGCGTCTCTCGGTTTGCCCCGCCGCCCGTAGATTCTGCAGCACGTGGACAGTCTGTAACATAATACAGTCGCTTGGTGACGAAGACGCGCGACCCTGTAGTTTTATGGAGTAGCTGTCACTACTGCACGTTAATGGGCCGAGTTGTACCTCTCAAAACACGAATCCCAGAAATGTGAATGTGAAGGTGACCAGAGTTTCATTGTTATTCAAGTTAAATTATAAATATTTCAGATGATAACGAAATGCGAATGCATTTGCAAAAATATTATTTTGTTGAGTTTTTTATTACTGGACGATGCTAGCCTATATTTAGGCTGCGTTTACCATTAAATTTATACTCAATAATTAATTTTTTTTTTAAATATGAAAATACTTGGTTCTTTAAATGGTTTTGGAAATGGCTGCATAAATTGGTTGATTATTTTATATTATTTTCTTACTTATTCTTTCTTACGTTTTGTATTAGGATGTCCCTGAAAACGTGTATAGTCTATATATGCATAATATTTGCCTCGGAACTCAATTATCTGTTTCAAAAGCAGACTTATATAAGGGCGCATACAGTTAGCCTATGACTACGGTTGATTGAGCTCTATAAATAAAATTAAATTACGACACAACTCTTCTAGTTTCAAGATTCGTTGTCATCTTTTATGAAGTTCGAAAGCAATGAAGAGATATTTCATCCATATTTTATTTTGTATGAATTAATGCCGAGTTAATACATCCCACATGCCTGCTTTCGTGTTTTTTGCCTCTTGTTTTTCAACTTACGTTAAAATGCTTATTTTTGTAGAAATTTTTATTTCATATAACATTATGTGTAATGTTTATATATGTATTCAAACGAGTCCGTTACTCGTAAGGTTGCTCTAACTTGATTATATAGCGCCCTATTCGTTCAAGCAACTTTCAAAGATGAAAAATAATCATATTGTGTGAATATACCTTTGATGGTTGTTTTATTCCTTAATTAAATCCGTTTTTATATTCATAGCTGGATTCATAAATAACGAGCATTTATAAACATGGCGGGAATCTCGAGCGATAGGAGGTGATCCCCTCTGCCTGGGCCTCTCGCTGTCGGAGCTCGCGGTGGTCCCGACGCGCGCAGCTGATCAAAGCCCCAGTCGAGGGTAATATTTCTTACTTTATTACGGGAGTCACTGTGTGCCTGCACGGACTGCGATCACAAACTGCACTGTGCTGTCAAACTGGTCGGGTTAAGGTCACGCAGTAATGCATAAAAATTATATATATTAAAAAAATATATTGATAGACAAGTATAGGCCGACTTATTATCACCCTCACAAATATTATATAATATTTTATAATGCTCATCAATATTTTTTCAACTGTTTAAAAAAAAATTTTGTGAAAATCATCCTTTTTCATTCTGCTTCATGATACTTAATTGAAAGTTGTTTACACGTTTGAACAATGTGTTTTAACATGATTTCTTCATATTGAAAGCTTAGAATTTGCCAGGACTTTATCAATATGTATGTTGTTTTTCATATACAAGCATATTTAATTGTATTGGTAACAAAATCTACTCGTGTAGGCTACAGAACAAAGCCATTACCCTGTATTTGATTTTTTTTAAACCAGCTGACCAATTTTAGTGAAGGAAAGTTATTAGTTTTACAAACACATCACACGTTTACTTTTCAGACGAATTATATTATATTACAAGCTATTATATTATATTATATTATACTATATTAGGCTACATCATAATCACCGTATTAGAATAGGTAAAATTATTTTTTAAATGGCTGGAATATTGTCGGACAAAAATGAAATCTAGTTAAATCAATTCAGGGATAGCCAGCAGTGAACAGGCTCCCGTTTAAGCTGTTAAAGCACGAGCGCCAAGGGTAATTCCACTGAACTTGAACTTCCGACGACCAGGGCAAGTGGACGTTGTTCCCTGAAGATTTAAGGCTGACAGTGAACCTTTGCAGTTTACTGTCCGTGAATCTTACGGATGTAACGAGAAGCATTGGGGTGTGTAGATTGGGGGGGGGGGGGGGGGGGTCAGTGTAGATTACAATAAACAGTTTATGAAAAAAATGCAGATAATACCAACCAAGAGAAAACGTCGATGGGTGAGGTTTGTAAGGAATCATATTTATCCCAAATGTCGTCATAGATGGGAGGCAAGCGTACTCGAATGTGTGTTGGCCAATACACGGTATTCGGCATAATGACCTTTTCAGCGGTGAAATTACTTATATCCCTTAAGCTATATGAAACCGAACAACATACCAGGCTGAAAACGTAAGCCGGATTCCAGGCGCGCATTCTCACTTGACGCGCAGTTTTATCGCTTGGTCTTCTTGGGGTAGTGCATTTTTTCAATCGATAGCTCCCTCTAGCCTTGCCCCTTCTCATGCACGGCTATGAATTCCTCTATAGGAGGAATAATTAAGACAAGCGCGCGCGTCTTTGGAAAGAAGGGATTCTTGGTGATTGCGTCTACTTGAAGAACACAAGGTAAAAATGTAAATATACATTCTTGTCTATTTCGTTAGAGTGATTTTCGAAGAGTGAAATTCAACCCCAATAGGACATAAATAGGTATATGATCCCATAGACTGCCTCTCCTGTCTATTGGAGCGCACAGACATATGCGATAAGCTGTCTGGAGGCTCGTGAATCTATGACAGGGTTTACGTGGCGTTTTTTTTTTTGTTTTTTTTTTTGTCGGGGGGTGGTTCACCGTTTTTTGACTTGACTTACTGTAGTGTGTATTGTAACAAAGTTACGTCACAAAGCATCATATATTTTAAGTTTAATTAAATTTTTTTATGAATGCAGTGAGGGATAAACTCTATTTTTAAATAATGTAGCCTTCGAAATCGATCTAGCGTGTCTTCCAAAATAATGTTTTTTTAAAGAATTAAGTACATTGAACAGGGGGCAGTTGGAGCTAGTGGAATATAGCAGTAAATATACAAACTTGAATTCCTTCTAGACTATAGTATGAACAGTATTTTGTAGCAACAGTTGTATATGAATATAAGTTAGTATTGCATTATATGCATGTTATTAATGCATATAGTGCTAATACTAACTTATAATACTAACCACCATGCATAAATAACGACATGAATAGATCGTAGCGGCAGTAATTGGGGGCATAGTAGCAGTATTTGTAAAAGTAGTTTGCGTGAAAAAACGACCTCACTAAACACACATCTACTTATCACCCACGGCGACAGAAGATTTAAATGCGGAGTAAATGCATTGGTAGAGGCGGGGCTGGGTATGGGGGTGGCAGGTTGACTGTCGACGCGATTTGGACCTTTATTTAAGCTGTGTTAGCTGAGAAATAAGTCGGGGAGACCGAGCAGAGTAGAGAAGTCGTTTGAATAACACCCGTCATTTTATGTAGCTACCAGCATCTGGCTGTCCTTCCTGCACGACTGATTGTCTTGAAATTACTCTCAAGGTGTTATAGACGGCCAAGTGTTGTCGCCTAACTGTCCAAAGCTCTCGTTTGGAAGAAGCCCCTCTGTTCCACACCCCCTCCCCCTTTCTCTTTCTCTTTCTCTCTCTATCTCTCTCTCTCTCCCTCTTCTCTTCGCTTTGAGACGTTGGTGGAAATATGACCAGATGCTCATCAAATGAATTAAAAGGCACTCACACGCACACTTTACAAATACACACGCGGGCACATAAGAGGTTGGGAAGGGGGGTAGGGGTGGGGCGTTTACAAAACAGAAAAAGAGATGCAGGAGCGCGAGATGTTGTGTGTTCATCTCTTATCTGTTATTCTTCCCTGAAAAAACACATGTCATCCGAGGGTCCCAAAGTCAAAGGAAGCGCTCCCCCAGGCGCTCTCAAGCAGCTGTCACCACGCCCGCAGCGAAGGCCCAGTGGCGGGGCCCGCACGCGCGGCCCCACCGCGCTGCTTTACATGAGAAGCAACCCATATGCACGGGGAAGCGCCGTATTGATTCCAAATTTCAACTGGAACGTTTGCACAATGTACGCCGCCAGAATACAAATGGGTGTGAAGGTGGCTCTTTCTTGGCAACATTGGTGGGCGCGTGTGTGTATTTATTTATTTATTTTCCGGCGGGAGGAGGGGGAGGGGATCCCCAGCAGTGAGTGGATACGTGGGTAACGATGATGTAAGATTAGCTGCAGTTAAATATGAACTCACGGGCTTACAGGCTCCGTGGGAGAAGCAGAGGACTATAAGCTATGATAACATAGCTCTTGCAGTGGGACCCCCCGACAATTGTCTGTGCGAGCAGGTGTTGTTGGCTATGGCGTCACTACACGCCCCCTTGCCTGAAGCCAACAATCAAAACCCTGTTGCTTTATCACTCTTTCTTAGTTACCAATAATAAAAATATTACGTTGTTGTTTGCTTGTTGTTGCATTTTTGCTTGTTTGTTATTGGTTTTCTATCGTTATTTGTAAGTAAGATTACATTTTAAAGTAGGATGTAATAAGGAATGTAAGGTAGACAGAAACGGCCAGCTTGTCGCGCGCACCTTTCCGACCATGACATAGCTGTACATTTAATTCAGGGGGCATACGTTGGGATTATACCCTAATTTTTTGGGCCATATGTACTCGAAACTTCAAATATTTATGAATATAGGCAGTGTTTTCTTCCGTCTTGGCCCAATAAACAGACTCACCAATTAAGCATATTAATTCTAATAGTTATTTTTTTATTGTCCTTGTATATTATTCGAGGTAATAATGGATAAATGTATAAATGGATAATATGTAAAAAATGCTAAAATGTTGTGTAAGTCGCTCTGGATAAGAGCGTCTGCTAAATGCATGTAATGTAAAGGTAATTAAGCACAACTTTTCTGTGGTCCTCATCAACAAGCCATGAAACGAGGAAGGTGAGCTCCTGCTGGATGTTTATTGGTGAATCGCAGGTGAATGGGTTTAACAGTCTTAATTTAACACCCAAATGTGTCGGGGCAGTCTGCAGGTGTCAGGGTGATTTAGCGACCTGTAAACTTTAGTGCCTCTTCGTCTTTCACGTCCCCTCTTGTCCGACAAAAGACCAAAGGAACACGCAGCCCTGCTAAAGAGGACCTCACTGTTTTGATGCTGATTGCAAAAGCACAGCGATAATGCTTCACATGGCACTTCACATGTTTTTTTTAATTAATCCACCGTGCACTCTTCATTTAATTATCATTATTTAAATCTAATTCTAATAGCTAACCAATCTGTAGGCTACCTGTAGTTCCTTCAAATGTGCACGTCATTTCTAAATCCATGGTTGGGTTAAGATAAACGAATGGATGAACCATCTGCACAAAGCTATGCGCATTAAAAAATAAAAGTTTTGTTCGTGATGAAAGGCAACTTACCGCTCAATGCCCCCTCTTGTCGCGTGACCTCCCGTTCCGGCAATAACTCCCAGGGATTGTTTTGTTTGCTGGTTTGTTTGTTTTTTTTTTTTTAAAGGCACGTGAATCTGCGTAATAGATTATCTATTGGTTGGCGTGTTGGCAATTTTGGGTATTATCTTTAACATTTATATCGCTGGAAAAGGTATAGTCTCTATCCGTCTCATGGCAGTCCGTCCCCGTTTCATTTTTCTCTTTGCTGTGAATTTACCTCAGGTTGCAGGTCGCCTTAAAATTTACCAAAGCAACAAACTTAACTTGACTTCATTTTATGATATTTACTTAACACAATATGACCTTTACTTTTCATCGCATTGTTTCCAAATAATAACTGCGATATAGTTAATGAACTATTTCTCCGTGATGAAGGAGATAAGCCAGTCGGCAGTCGCGATACAAATATAACCATAGCCCATACATAAAACGCCACAACATCAAATTCTACCTCAGTGATAGTCGCAAGACTGAAAGGCCTGCGGACTACAAGCAGTAAAAACTGCAAAAAACCTTCACTTTTTAAGAAAGGTAGGCTAAGATATAGGATATATACCTTGTCATATGAATCCTGACGTCCGTGTAGAGCTCCGTAGCCATGCAAACTATAGGGTACCGTTTTACCTCCCTACATGATTTAGGACTACCTACCATATTAACTATCGTGACAGTTTCAGAGATATTTTGACAATTGGTTTCCTCTGTTCCCTATAAATAGTATAGGCTAGAGTGCACCGGCAGAGCTTGGAGGGGATGGCTAATGGTTACTTGGACAGCAAGGTGCTGATTGGTTTCGGCCTCACCTGACGTCACGAAGCAGTGAATAAGGGTGGCTCGTGTGCTTTCAGGACCATGCAGAATACCGAAGGCAGAGCGAGGAGCGTCAATCCCGCGCGGAGATGATACGCGCGATCTCACATTAGCAACGCGTACCGCACCAAGGAGAGCCACAACCGGAAGGGGAAGCCGCGTACACGTTAGCGAGATTGTTGGGTCTGTGTTTTTGGTTTGTCTGCTAGAATTCACCCAATGGATAAACGGACACGTGAAAGTGCATTGCTATGTTTTGTAGGCACGCTTGGTTTGCTGTGTATCAGTGATGTCCAAAAATAATATATAACTCAACGCTGCATGCACGTCGGTCTATCACCAATGCACCTCTTTAAGGAGCACAGAGAAGCGCGGATAACTTGTGGTGCGTTCGGTTTCGCCGATCTATTGCTGGTCATTTGATTTTTTTTCCATGTGTATTCGTTTAATTGATTTGTGTATCCAGTTGTTTGCATGGAAGAGGGAACCTGGCGATTGACTGTCGAGGCTTAAAAGGCTGCGCTGCTACCTCATACCTCAACATACCTGAACTTCTCCTGCGGATCAGTCACTGGCCTCGCCTGGATTTTGGACGCACGGATCTGTTTACTGCTCATTTGCAGAGAGAGGGAGAAAGGAGGGGGAAGAGAGACAGTGGGCAGAGGCGCCGTTATTTGAATCTCGTATTAACAACCTCGAATAACGGACAACCGAGTGGACAAGGAACCAAAGCCTCTCTTCAAAATTATTATTATTTTTTTATTTAAAAAAGAGAATCAAAGAATCACCCGAAAAACCTCAGGCTACAGAACGGCACTGGAGTGAATCCAAAGACGATGGTCCATTGTGCCGGTTGCGAGCGGCCTATACTGGACAGGTTTCTACTCAATGTCCTGGACCGAGCATGGCACGTGAAATGCGTGCTGTGTTGCGAGTGTAAATGTAATTTAACAGAGAAGTGTTTTTCTCGAGAGGGGGAAAACTATACTGCAAAAACGACTTCTTTAGGTAAGGAGCCTTGCAAGGAGCATACCCTTTGGCTTGACTTGCTCTGTGATAACTGTCTATGTGTGTGTGTGTGTGTGTGTGTGTGTGTGTGAGAGAGAGAGAGAGAGAGAGAGAGAGAGAGAGAGAGAGAGAGAGAGAGAGAGAGAGAGAGAGAACATAGTCCTAAAGACACTTTCTTCGAAACGGCAAGATTCTTTAGAAAAAGATCACATAGTCTAATATTATAGGACTAACTACTGGTATGTATTTTATAAATAAAAAAAATATATATATAGTTGGTATTATGTTACGTATAATGCAATAATCACCTAGTGTCTATTTAACACTTTTTTTTCAGTTTTATAACGAAAAATAAGAGCATTTATCTATACTGTTCTTGACATACTAGCAGTGACCTACTGAAAATTTAATTTAAAAATATTGGAATGTTTCTGTCGTTTTTGTGGAATATACTTCGGGCCTACTTTGTATTCTGTGGGTATTCAAAATAGGTTTCATTATAGATTTAATGCACGGACAATGATTTTACTAACAGGTAACAAACAAATATATCAAACCTTACAGTAACCTATATTACCACGTGTTTATGTATCTTACGCGCTGTAGTTTAGTTCTTAAATGTTTTTTTTTTTTTTTGCGACAGGACATTGACGACAATGGGTATACTTTTAAAAAAAGTAGAGAAAATTCTGTCAGATTTATGCTGATCTTCATCAGTGTTGCTCTGGAAGAGAAAGTGTTCCCTGTTTGATGTGAAACGGGGTTTTGGAGTGCTAAATTAGAAACTCTGATTAGGTTACCGAGTAATTAAATGAGTGTTCATTTGTATTGTTATGTTAAGCAAAGAGCGGATACGTTAAACGTCTGCGCAGCCGTCTTCGGTGAGGGTTTGGAGGAAATCGCACTTTGTTTACAACGCTTGCCAGCCAGCGGAGCCGCGGGGCTCGAGGCTGTGCCAGGGGTTCCCAGGAGGAAGTGTAACCTGGCTCAGTGGCATGCGCTTTACGCAGCCCCGCGTGCTTGCCGCCATTCGAGTGAAGACTTGATAAGTGGATTTGAATAGTAAACCAGTTTGAAAGGAGAACCCGCTGACAATGCAATCACAGACTTACAGTCAACACATTTGTAAACATTGAATACACACATATTTACATAAGTACCCTGTTATGTTTAACACCAATATAATTGAATAATTGTCTTCATTATTGTACTATTATTATAATTGTTTACGGTGTTGTAGACTTTATTCAATAATAACCAAATATTGCCAGTAGTTTCAATGCAGTGACCATACTGCAAATTGTTTTTTTATTTTATAGAATTCTTTATTTTTCAAATCATTAGCTATGGAAAGGTCCACGGTGTTGTTAATGTTATTAGATTAAAAATATATTACACACAAATATAAATATATATTCTGTTCGGTCTATCCACAAATCCGTCTCGTTTAATTTTTTTAAAAGAATGAATTGTAAACTCGCGTGATTATAAATTCGCCTACAGCAAAAACTGAAAGCAGCACAAATTTGATTGTTTTTATTTTTAAAATTTCCCTTTCTATATATGGATGCACATATAAATTTTATTAACTAGCAAAACATTATACGCTTGCTGTCATATCTTAGTTTTCATTGCAAGTACCGAGGTCTGGTTCATTTATGTCATTTAAGTACAATTGTTCGTACGGAGAAAAAAAACCAATGGATTTCTATTCAAAAAGAGCTTACTTCTGACTAACGAAATTTTGACAAATATTTTAAATAAATCACAGGTGATGACAAAAACCAATTTAATAGTTTCGTGCTGTCGCAGCGCATGAATTAACTGTATTATCTTGTATAAAGACAACATATAAAAACAATACTCATATGTACATATCTCTGAGGTAATGTAATAGTGGACAGATTTGATGTTTACTGGACGCGCAGAACTCACTCCTCCGCTCGCCTGTCCCTGACGCCATTTCTTTGCTGTGTCTCTTCGGGGGTTTTTTTCTGCAGGCGGTTTGGTACGAAGTGCGCGGGTTGTGCTCAGGGGCATCTCACCGAATGACTTGGTACGGAGAGCGAGGAGCAAGGTGTTCCACTTGAACTGTTTCACCTGCATGATGTGCAACAAACAGCTCTCTACCGGGGAGGAGCTCTATATCATCGATGAAAACAAATTTGTTTGTAAAGAAGATTACCAGAGTAACAGCACGGGGGAAAGACGTCAACCTTCTTTCAGGTAGGGTATCAGGCGGGGAAGAAGTCTTAAATATGAATGCTTTGTCTTAATTTCCAGCCTCCCAGAGTACACATATGCCTCTTCGTGGAGCACAGCTTTAGTTATTACTCACTGAAATTTAGATTAGAAGAAAAAAAATTTCCTTAAATACGGATTTTTGTGCTATAATGATATAGAAATTAAGAAGTATGTATTTTGCTCTGAAATTCGTTTGTACTAGTATTGGAAAATGGTTGATTATTGGATAACAGCCGAGGACATTTTTTATGATATGATTTAATGTTGCGACATGGTGGTGTGTTTACTTTAGGTCTATATAGCCGACATATATGTACGTCAAGCATACTAGCATTGAAGAGGATTTCTAGACTACTGTAGACTGTTTACATTTAATTCCAGTAATATTCCTGGCGGCCTATTGTTATTTTGTATTCTGTGAATTATAATTGGAGAAATAATTTGTCATGAAATAATGTCAATAATAAATAAGTATCCTTACTAATACATAATTACAGGCATATAGACTATATTGAGCTAACCTTGTAGATATATATATACTATATATATATATATATATATATTAAGATATATTAAATATAAAGCTCTTCAAACCGTACTGAGTAATTATATATAAAAAACGTTTTTAGTCTAAATCCCATTTTAATTCCGGAATTATACTGCATTCTTTACAGTTACAGCATGCAGTGACGCTAGTCTATCTCCAGATTCTCAAGATCAGCAGGACGACGTCAAGGACTCGGAAAGCGCGAATTTATCGGACAAAGAAGGCGGGAACAATGAGAACGACGACCAGAACCTTGGCGGAAAGCGACGCGGGCCGCGCACCACCATTAAAGCCAAACAATTGGAAACCCTGAAAGCCCGCATTTGCTGCAACCCCGAAACCCACGCGGCACATCAGGGAGCAGCTCGCGCAGGAGACGAGGGCTCAACATGCGAGTAATTCAGGCAAGTTGATTAGTTTATAAATTAAATTCCACGTGGTAGCCGCTATTGTTCAGAACATGTAAATCAGTAAACTTGACAGAATGATAACAATCTTTTTTTTTTTTTGTCGTGGTGGCGGTAATGGTAATTGAGGGGGAGGGGTTAAGTGCAAATATTTTCCGCGATGCACCTACGCAGGTTTTACACTTGAGATTTTGGCTGCTTATGCTTTTTGCCTAGGCTATATGTAAAAGCAAATTATATGACAGCGCAGACCTGCCAGTTCACTCATTTTTATCATTTCTTTTTGAGGAGGGTGACATATTGAACTTAAAAGTGAGAAATTGTGTTGCATTCCATTCTTCCATTCAATAATTCATTGCCTTTTTAGTTTTTAAGGAACACATATATGGATATTTTAGAAAACTGGCTATAATGGCGGAAAGACTTGCCAACTGGTGAGACTGTCGCCAGCCCCGGGAGTCTTGGCAACGCAACGATATCACGTTTTGCCACCACTTTCAAGCATGCTGTGCGCGTGCCCAGCCCGGCGGAAACGCGGAAATCTGTCTCTGAAACGCAGAATGCAGATGCAGCCTATTTTGTTTAGCATGAAACATGTCGCCTTCGTCTTCTTTACAGTTGTCTGGATTGTACAGTGTGGATGCAGTTAAATTTAAGCCAGGCGAATTATTGTTTTTAAACACAGAGATGGTACCAGGACAAAGTTTTGCAGCAAGTATAGCCTATGTCGCCTGTAATCTCGTTTGGCCCCCTGATGACGTTTGCCCGGGCGGCTGAAATAGGCTAACGTAACGTTCACCGGCATCAGAATAAAATTGAACTGAAATTCAACCGAATTGAACTCTATACTGGAGGCAAAATAATGCAATTTACCAGACCTCAGATATGTTTGCGAATGCAGACTGATATATCGTTGCCATGCACGACTAAGTGTTGCGCGCGCGGGACGTGGTAGCGTATTAATATGAAATGGAACGAAAGATCAAGTGAAAAAAAACGAGAGATTAATGGAGTGGCGAGGCTAGATATGTAAGAGTACCAAGGTAAGGTGTAATTAGTCAAAGGAATTCAAGGGTGGATATATACATATTACGAAATAATAACCTCGTGCAGAGCCGGTTAATATATCGGTAATAACCCTCCTATTAAGCATTAATTGTAGATGTAAAGTCCCCGCTGTAGCTCCCGCAGTCTGAGTAAATGGAGGGTTAAAAGGTCATTAAAGAGAGGTTAGATCAGAGACGCTGGGAGTGACGATAATTAGGCGTAATCATGTCTTGACACTACGAATTCACTCAATCACTTCAGCTCAGCCCAGACGAGTCGCCTAGCGTCTTACACAGAGGGCAACGTCCCCGGCCGGCAGAAACCCAAACCACTAACACACATAGCGAGCTTACTACTTGTTACCACAATGTATTATTCTTTGTGTTACTGCTGTCGCTGTTGTTGTTGTGGTTATATAGTTATGCTGATCTTGTCGTCCAGTGACATCATTGTTCATAAAAGTTTGTTGTAGTCTACGTGCGTTTTCCTATTTTGCAGAAATAAGTAGCTTATCCTATTGTCGGATCAAGTTTCTATTAAAAAGTTTTTTGAAATTGTTGCAACAAGTATTTGGTGTATTAGCGCTTTAAGCCCAACTTGATTTGTGTTTAGTGGATTTAAATGGCAAAGTGGAATATTATTTTTTTAGGTCTGATCATTTGTACGTCATTACCATTTCAACGTCGTGGTTTGTCAGCATTTAGTTGGATGCTTGGTGCAGTAAGCGGAGTTTTGAAATGATGGCCATCTGCATCTCCGCTCTGTTTTTCTAAATAGTGCATCTATGAAAACACACAAATGAGCTGACTGGCGTTGACATTGGGATTTTGTTTAGAACTTTATTGGTTTGGTCGCTATTTATAAACATGCAGATGTACCCGCTAGTGTCCTCTTTAGGATACAATTATTCCACAATGTTTAGTCTTTTTCTAGAACCAGGAATAAATTAACAAAACACAGGCGTGCTTCTGTAAGTTTTCTTTCCTTTGTTTCCCCTTTATTTTATATATGGGCGCAGTGTCCATTTTTTTGCCGTGAGCGTGTGGGAAAAAAAGGATTCATGTGAAATTGTGTGTTGTTGCAAAAGTAACTTCTTTTCGAATTGTTTTTCAATGTTTATATTCATTGCACTTCAACTTGGCTTTACAATGCGCAGGTATGGTTCCAGAACCGGCGGTCCAAAGAGCGACGCATGAAGCAGTTGAGCGCCCTTGGCGCCAGAAGGCACGCGTTCTTCCGAAGCCCGAGGAGAATGAGAACGCTGGTGGATCGTCTCGAGCCCGGAGAGCTCATTCCAAACGGCCCTTTCTCATACTACGGAGGTCAGTGCGCCCGCGCGCGCGCTTCACTGGGTTTATCTTTTTTCGCAAGTCTGTATGAAATGTTGCGTAATCTCATGTGTGTTTATCAAACGCATCTCCCATTTGTCGAGATGCCCCATGGCGCCTCTGAAGGCAACAAGAGCTTATCTGATGAGCACTTACAATCAAATGGAAATGGCAAGCATAGAAACAAAGCTTAATCAATGATTACTTTTCAAATTATTATTATAATGTGCGGTATTTTTAAATGCCTTCGACGGTTTATTCCGCAAGTACTGAGGTAGGCTAATGTCAACTATTTGCGGCACAGACTGCTTTCAGACGTAGGCAGGCCTATATTTTGTGAACGAAACATTAACACACCATAAACAATTTTAATAATTAAAAACAACTTGTTCAGCAGTAGGCCTATTTATATATTCCAACCATCGCGAATATTCCTGGTGTATTGCCACTGACGAAATTTGAATTGAAGGAGCATTCCTTTAAAACCGGAATATGAGTGGTATTTTAGTATTGTCGCTATGCATACACTGGTTTTATTTCAAAGCAGTGAAGTCAGACTGTGGCCCAGATTCGATGTAACCGCTGTGTTGTTGGTGCTTGACTTTTGACTTTGATAAGTTTGACCTAATAAATGTGTCAAGTGCTATATTTCTTTGGCAACATTTGCGAACTGTTGATTCCGTATGTCACCAAAATTAAAAAATTCGTTGATCGACTAAAGACGGGCAAAGGCACTAGAATTAGATCGAATCTGAGGTTGTGTGTCAAAGTGGAATGTTTAGCAAGTGTTCCACTTCGATTTCCCATCAATTCATATTTAGCCTACTCTTAATAAGTAGAAATGATTAATCAAAAATTAAATATATTAAGACATAGTACTACCACTACTCGGCTTTCACTGGCGATTATTATTATTATTATTATTATTATTATTATTATGATCGTATTATGTATAGGAATGTTTGTGTTAGGCATATGGCCGTTGCCGTTGTGTTTAGATCAGAAGCCCTCACGAGAGAAGAATGACGCAAATAGCTCACTTATAAATTCCTCCGGTTTCCGCGCGTTTCAGAGACAGCCCGTGATTCCCTGCCCGGAACGGTTTCATTAATATTCAACCGTTTAACGAGTGGAGGGGGTTTCCCTGGCCCAATTGGGCTCTAATTTAGTGGCTTTTTGTGTGTTTGGCATTGTTTTGTAGA
>CM056385.1:41077626-41093701 GCA_029718625.1 Synaphobranchus kaupii | reverse complement strand
AATCCTATTCAAACTTTCACATTTTTCTGTCGTTTTACATTGGATTACATAGAAAGTTTGAAGTGGGATTATTTCGAAATGCTACAGTAATATTTCACCCAACTCAGGTCAGATATAGAGGAGGACCTCTTCTCTCATACCCAAGTGTCAAAAGTTTGAGACGTTCTAAAATTGGCAAGAAAATCCTATTCAAACTTTCACATTTTTCTGTCGTTTTACATTGGATTACATAGAAAGTTTGAAGTGGGATTATTTCAAAATGCTACAGTAATATTTCACCCAACTCAGGTCAGATATAGAGGAGGACCTCTTCTCTCATAACCAAGTGTCAAAAGTTTGAGACGTTCTAAAATTGGCAAGAAAATCCTATTCAAACTCACCTTTTTCAGTCGTTTTACATTGGATTACATAGAAAGTTTGAAGTGGGATTATTTCAAAATGCTACAGTAATATTTCACCCAACTCGGGTCAGATATAGTGGAGGAACTCTTCTCTCATACCCCAGTGTCAAAAGTTTGAGACGTTCTAAAATTGGCAAGAAAATCCTATTAAAACTTTCACATTTTTCTGTCGTTTTTACATTGGATTACATAGAAAGTTTGAAGTGGGATTATTTCAAAATGCTACAGTAATATTTCACCCAACTCGGGTCAGATATAGTGGTGGACCTCTTCTCTCATACCCCAGTGTCAAAAGTTTGAGACGTTCTAAAATTGGCAAGAAAATACTATTCAAACTTTCACATTTTTCTGTCGTTTTACATTGGATTACATAGAAAGTTTGAAGTGGGATTATTTCAAAATGCTACAGTAATATTTCACCCAACTCAGGTCAGATATAGAGGAGGACCTCTTCTCTCATACCCAAGTGTCAAATGTTTGAGACGTTCTAAAATTGGCAAGAAAACCCTATTCAAACTTTCACCTTTTTCAGTCGATTTACATTGGATTACATAGAAAGTTTGAAGTGGGATTATTTCAAAATGCTACAGTAATATTTCACCCAATTCGGGTCAGATATAGGGGAGGACCTCTTCTCTCATACCCCAGTGTCAAAAGTTTGAGACGTTCTAAAATTGGCAAGAAAATCCTATTCAAACTTTCACATTTTTCTGTCGTTTTACATTGGATTACATAGAAAGTTTGAAGTGGGATTATTTCAAAATGCTACAGTAATATTTCACCCAACTCGGGTCAGATATAGGGGAGGACCTCTTCTCTCATACCCCAGTGTCAAAAGTTTGAGACGTTCTAAAATTGGCAAGAAAATCCTATTCAAACCTTCACATTTTTCTGTCGTTTTACATTGGATTACATAGAAAGTTTGAAGTGGGATTATTTCGAAATGCTACAGTAATATTTCACCCAACTCAGGTCAGATATAGAGGAGGACCTCTTCTCTCATACCCAAGTGTCAAAAGTTTGAGACGTTCTAAAATTGGCAAGAAAATACTATTCAAACTCACCTTTTTCAGTCGTTTTACATTGGATTACATAGAAAGTTTGAAGTGGGATTATTTCAAAATGCTACAGTAATATTTCACCCAACTCAGGTCAGATATAGAGGAGGACCTCTTCTCTCATACCCAAGTGTCAAAAGTTTGAGACGTTCTAAAATTGGCAAGAAAATCCTATTCAAACTCACCTTTTTCAGTCGTTTTACATTGGATTACATAGAAAGTTTGAAGTGGGATTATTTCAAAATGCTACAGTAATATTTCACCCAACTCAGGTCAGATATAGAGGAGGACCTCTTCTCTCATACCCAAGTGTCAAATGTTTGAGACGTTCTAAAATTGGCAAGAAAACCCTATTCAAACTTTCACCTTTTTCAGTCGATTTACATTGGATTACATAGAAAGTTTGAAGTGGGATTATTTCAAAATGCTACAGTAATATTTCACCCAATTCGGGTCAGATATAGGGGAGGACCTCTTCTCTCATACCCCAGTGTCAAAAGTTTGAGACGTTCTAAAATTGGCAAGAAAATCCTATTCAAACTTTCACATTTTTCTGTCGTTTTACATTGGATTACATAGAAAGTTTGAAGTGGGATTATTTCAAAATGCTACAGTAATATTTCACCCAACTCGGGTCAGATATAGGGGAGGACCTCTTCTCTCATACCCCAGTGTCAAAAGTTTGAGACGTTCTAAAATTGGCAAGAAAATCCTATTCAAACTTTCACATTTTTCTGTCGTTTTACATTGGATTACATAGAAAGTTTGAAGTGGGATTATTTCGAAATGCTACAGTAATATTTCACCCAACTCAGGTCAGATATAGAGGAGGACCTCTTCTCTCATACCCAAGTGTCAAAAGTTTGAGACGTTCTAAAATTGGCAAGAAAATCCTATTCAAACTCACCTTTTTCAGTCGTTTTACATTGGATTACATAGAAAGTTTGAAGTGGGATTATTTCAAAATGCTACAGTAATATTTCACCCAACTCAGGTCAGATATAGGGGAGGACCTCTTCTCTCATACCCCAGTGTCAAAAGTTTGAGACGTTCTAAAATTGGCAAGAAAATCCTATTCAAACTTTCACATTTTTCTGTCGTTTTACATTGGATTACATAGAAAGTTTGAAGTGGGATTATTTCAAAATGCTACAGTAATATTTCACCCAACTCAGGTCAGATATAGAGGAGGACCTCTTCTCTCATACCCAAGTGTCAAAAGTTTGAGACGTTCTAAAATTGGCAAGAAAATTCTATTCAAACTCACCTTTTTCAGTCGTTTTACATTGGATTACATAGAAAGTTTGAAGTGGGATTATTTCAAAATGCTACAGTAATATTTCACCCAACTCGGGTCAGATATAGTGGAGGAACTCTTCTCTCATACCCCAGTGTCAAAAGTTTGAGACGTTCTAAAATTGGCAAGAAAATCCTATTAAAACTTTCACATTTTTCTGTCGTTTTACATTGGATTACATAGAAAGTTTGAAGTGGGATTATTTCAAAATGCTACAGTAATATTTCACCCAACTCGGGTCAGATATAGTGGTGGACCTCTTCTCTCATACCCCAGTGTCAAAAGTTTGAGACGTTCTAAAATTGGCAAGAAAATACTATTCAAACTTTCACATTTTTCTGTCGTTTTACATTGGATTACATAGAAAGTTTGAAGTGGGATTATTTCAAAATGCTACAGTAATATTTCACCCAACTCAGGTCAGATATAGAGGAGGACCTCTTCTCTCATACCCAAGTGTCAAATGTTTGAGACGTTCTAAAATTGGCAAGAAAACCCTATTCAAACTTTCACCTTTTTCAGTCGATTTACATTGGATTACATAGAAAGTTTGAAGTGGGATTATTTCAAAATGCTACAGTAATATTTCACCCAATTCGGGTCAGATATAGGGGAGGACCTCTTCTCTCATACCCCAGTGTCAAAAGTTTGAGACGTTCTAAAATTGGCAAGAAAATCCTATTCAAACTTTCACATTTTTCTGTCGTTTTACATTGGATTACATAGAAAGTTTGAAGTGGGATTATTTCAAAATGCTACAGTAATATTTCACCCAACTCGGGTCAGATATAGGGGAGGACCTCTTCTCTCATACCCCAGTGTCAAAAGTTTGAGACGTTCTAAAATTGGCAAGAAAATCCTATTCAAACTTTCACATTTTTCTGTCGTTTTACATTGGATTACATAGAAAGTTTGAAGTGGGATTATTTCGAAATGCTACAGTAATATTTCACCTAACTCAGGTCAGATATAGAGGAGGACCTCTTCTCTCATACCCAAGTGTCAAAAGTTTGAGACGTTCTAAAATTGGCAAGAAAATACTATTCAAACTCACCTTTTTCAGTCGTTTTACATTGGATTACATAGAAAGTTTGAAGTGGGATTATTTCAAAATGCTACAGTAATATTTCACCCAACTCAGGTCAGATATAGAGGAGGACCTCTTCTCTCATACCCAAGTGTCAAAAGTTTGAGACGTTCTAAAATTGGCAAGAAAATCCTATTCAAACTCACCTTTTTCAGTCGTTTTACATTGGATTACATAGAAAGTTTGAAGTGGGATTATTTCAAAATGCTACAGTAATATTTCACCCAACTCAGGTCAGATATAGAGGAGGACCTCTTCTCTCATACCCAAGTGTCAAATGTTTGAGACGTTCTAAAATTGGCAAGAAAACCCTATTCAAACTTTCACCTTTTTCAGTCGATTTACATTGGATTACATAGAAAGTTTGAAGTGGGATTATTTCAAAATGCTACAGTAATATTTCACCCAATTCGGGTCAGATATAGGGGAGGACCTCTTCTCTCATACCCCAGTGTCAAAAGTTTGAGACGTTCTAAAATTGGCAAGAAAATCCTATTCAAACTTTCACATTTTTCTGTCGTTTTACATTGGATTACATAGAAAGTTTGAAGTGGGATTATTTCAAAATGCTACAGTAATATTTCACCCAACTCGGGTCAGATATAGGGGAGGACCTCTTCTCTCATACCCCAGTGTCAAAAGTTTGAGACGTTCTAAAATTGGCAAGAAAATCCTATTCAAACTTTCACATTTTTCTGTCGTTTTACATTGGATTACATAGAAAGTTTGAAGTGGGATTATTTCGAAATGCTACAGTAATATTTCACCCAACTCAGGTCAGATATAGAGGAGGACCTCTTCTCTCATACCCAAGTGTCAAAAGTTTGAGACGTTCTAAAATTGGCAAGAAAATACTATTCAAACTCACCTTTTTCAGTCGTTTTACATTGGATTACATAGAAAGTTTGAAGTGGGATTATTTCAAAATGCTACAGTAATATTTCACCCAACTCAGGTCAGATATAGAGGAGGACCTCTTCTCTCATACGCAAGTGTCAAAAGTTTGAGACGTTCTAAAATTGGCAAGAAAATCCTATTCAAACTCACCTTTTTCAGTCGTTTTACATTGGATTACATAGAAAGTTTGAAGTGGGATTATTTCAAAATGCTACAGTAATATTTCACCCAACTCGGGGTCAGATATAGTGGAGGAACTCTTCTCTCATACCCCAGTGTCAAAAGTTTGAGACGTTCTAAAATTGGCAAGAAAATCCTATTAAAACTTTCACATTTTTCTGTCGTTTTACATTGGATTACATAGAAAGTTTGAAGTGGGATTATTTCAAAATGCTACAGTAATATTTCACCCAACTCAGGTCAGATATAGAGGAGGACCTCTTCTCTCATACCCAAGTGTCAAAAGTTTGAGACGTTCTAAAATTGGCAAGAAAATCCTATTCAAACTCACCTTTTTCAGTCGTTTTACATTGGATTACATAGAAAGTTTGAAGTGGGATTATTTCAAAATGCTACAGTAATATTTCACCCAACTCAGGTCAGATATAGAGGAGGACCTCTTCTCTCATACCCAAGTGTCAAAAGTTTGAGACGTTCTAAAATTGGCAAGAAAATCCTATTCAAACTCACCTTTTTCAGTCGTTTTACATTGGATTACATAGAAAGTTTGAAGTGGGATTATTTCAAAATGCTACAGTAATATTTCACCCAACTCGGGTCAGATATAGTGGAGGAACTCTTCTCTCATACCCCAGTGTCAAAAGTTTGAGACGTTCTAAAATTGGCAAGAAAATCCTATTAAAACTTTCACATTTTTCTGTCGTTTTACATTGGATTACATAGAAAGTTTGAAGTGGGATTATTTCAAAATGCTACAGTAATATTTCACCCAACTCAGGTCAGATATAGAGGAGGACCTCTTCTCTCATACCCAAGTGTCAAAAGTTTGAGACGTTCTAAAATTGGCAAGAAAATCCTATTCAAACTTTCACCTTTTTCAGTCGTTTTACATTGGATTACATAGAAAGTTTGAAGTGGGATTATTTCAAAATGCTACAGTAATATTTCACCCAACTCAGGTCAGATATAGAGGAGGACCTCTTCTCTCATACCCAAGTGTCAAAAGTTTGAGACGTTCTAAAATTGGCAAGAAAATCCTATTCAAACTCACCTTTTTCAGTCGTTTTACATTGGATTACATAGAAAGTTTGAAGTGGGATTATTTCAAAATGCTACAGTAATATTTCACCCAACTCAGGTCAGATATAGAGGAGGACCTCTTCTCTCATACCCAAGTGTCAAATGTTTGAGACGTTCTAAAATTGGCAAGAAAACCCTATTCAAACTTTCACCTTTTTCAGTCGATTTACATTGGATTACATAGAAAGTTTGAAGTGGGATTATTTCAAAATGCTACAGTAATATTTCACCCAATTCGGGTCAGATATAGGGGAGGACCTCTTCTCTCATACCCCAGTGTCAAAAGTTTGAGACGTTCTAAAATTGGCAAGAAAATCCTATTCAAACTTTCACATTTTTCTGTCGTTTTACATTGGATTACATAGAAAGTTTGAAGTGGGATTATTTCAAAATGCTACAGTAATATTTCACCCAACTCGGGTCAGATATAGGGGAGGACCTCTTCTCTCATACCCCAGTGTCAAAAGTTTGAGACGTTCTAAAATTGGCAAGAAAATCCTATTCAAACTTTCACATTTTTCTGTCGTTTTACATTGGATTACATAGAAAGTTTGAAGTGGGATTATTTCGAAATGCTACAGTAATATTTCACCCAACTCAGGTCAGATATAGAGGAGGACCTCTTCTCTCATACCCAAGTGTCAAAAGTTTGAGACGTTCTAAAATTGGCAAGAAAATACTATTCAAACTCACCTTTTTCAGTCGTTTTACATTGGATTACATAGAAAGTTTGAAGTGGGATTATTTCAAAATGCTACAGTAATATTTCACCCAACTCAGGTCAGATATAGAGGAGGACCTCTTCTCTCATACCCAAGTGTCAAAAGTTTGAGACGTTCTAAAATTGGCAAGAAAATCCTATTCAAACTCACCTTTTTCAGTCGTTTTACATTGGATTACATAGAAAGTTTGAAGTGGGATTATTTCAAAATGCTACAGTAATATTTCACCCAACTCGGGTCAGATATAGTGGAGGAACTCTTCTCTCATACCCCAGTGTCAAAAGTTTGAGACGTTCTAAAATTGGCAAGAAAATCCTATTAAAACTTTCACATTTTTCTGTCGTTTTACATTGGATTACATAGAAAGTTTGAAGTGGGATTATTTCAAAATGCTACAGTAATATTTCACCCAACTCAGGTCAGATATAGAGGAGGACCTCTTCTCTCATACCCAAGTGTCAAAAGTTTGAGACGTTCTAAAATTGGCAAGAAAATCCTATTCAAACTTTCACATTTTTCTGTCGTTTTACATTGGATTACATAGAAAGTTTGAAGTGGGATTATTTCAAAATGCTACAGTAATATTTCACCCAACTCAGGTCAGATATAGAGGAGGACCTCTTCTCTCATACCCAAGTGTCAAACGTTTGAGACGTTCTAAAATTGGCAAGAAAACCCTATTCAAACTTTCACCTTTTTCAGTCGATTTACATTGGATTACATAGAAAGTTTGAAGTGGGATTATTTCAAAATGCTACAGTAATATTTCACCCAACTCGGGTCAGATATAGGGGAGGACCTCTTCTGTCATACCCCAGTGTCAAAAGTTTGAGACGTTCTAAAATTGGCAAGAAAATCCTATTCAAACTTTCACATTTTTCTGTCGTTTTACATTGGATTACATAGAAAGTTTGAAGTGGGATTATTTCAAAATGCTACAGTAATATTTCACCCAACTCGGGTCAGATATAGGGGAGGACCTCTTCTCTCATACCCCAGTGTCAAAAGTTTGAGACGTTCTAAAATTGGCAAGAAAATCCTATTCAAACTTTCACATTTTTCTGTCGTTTTACATTGGATTACATAGAAAGTTTGAAGTGGGATTATTTCAAAATGCTACAGTAATATTTCACCCAACTCGGGTCAGATATAGGGGAGGACCTCTTCTCTCATACCCCAGTGTCAAAAGTTTGAGACGTTCTAAAATTGGCAAGAAAATCCTATTCAAACTTTCACATTTTTCTGTCGTTTTACATTGGATTACATAGAAAGTTTGAAGTGGGATTATTTCAAAATGCTACAGTAATATTTCACCCAACTCGGGTCAGATATAGTGGAGGACCACTTCTCTCATACCCCAGTGTCAAAAGTTTGAGACGTTCTAAAATTGGCAAGAAAATCCTATTCAAAATTTCACCTTTTTCAGCAATTTACATTGCTGGACATAGGAAGTTTGGAGTGCGATTATTTCAAAATGGTGCAGTATCCAAAATAAATAAATAAATAAATAAATAAATGTATGTATACACACACACAACTAGGCTATCAGAATGTTGAGCCAATTAGATTTAGCGGAGAAAAAAGCGGAAGGATGACCGTGAAAGCATACAATCGCTTTTCGCGACCGATTTAAGGTGGACCGGCAATTCCGAATCGGGAGCTGCGAATCGGGAGCCAACTTCAGTGTCGTGTCTTCCAAGTTGTTTGCTATTGCTGAGCTCTCCAGTGCATAGTGTTAGCAATGTACCAAACAGCTGGTTTTGACAGTGTTTTGGCTGTCAATTTATTCAGATTTTTCCACAGAGCTAAAGTCTATTGGTTCTTGCTGAATACACCACCAAAATTGGTGTTTCTGTTCAAATGCTTTGTCAGGAAAACATGAGATCACATGAGGGCTTTTAACAAATTCCTGGCACAACTGGATCTGCTCCTTTTTCAGCACTTTGGCCTAGCCTTTTAGTCCTACTGGTTTAAAAAAAAAAAACAGGCAAAATTACTTGTTTCACAGGTAAAAAGAAATGAAAGGCCAACACAACTGTGATTTACTTCCTTTATTAATAATACAGATTGAGGTAACTGGATTTGCCCCAGTAAACACACAAACTCTTCCCATCTCAAGTGTAAAACAGGCCAGCTCTTGATAAACAGGACTACTAACATCGAGACAAGACTAATATACCACTGCACATGGACATCACTTTATAATGGCAGCACACATGGCTGCTATTGCTTGCTGTGGAACAACCATTAGTGAATGAGAGAACGGCGCAACTGTCCGTAATGTAGTAGAGACTAACAGGTGACTGCGCTTGGTCTTCCCTACCACTGGAAGCAGTGCATGGAACCAGGGTTTCCTTTGTAGTGTTGAGTCACAGACTTGAAAGATGAAATATGCAATGCGTGTACAATATTTCACAAATGGAACAAACTGCCAATGGGGTTGTTCGACTGAAACGATGTGGGCATGTTTAACTTCCGCAGGGCACAAACATGTATACATCTGCTTATCGTTTAACATGACTGTTACTTAATAAATTAGTTACTAATATTCAATTTACTATTAATGTTTAAAATATATTATTTTTTTCAGTGGGGGGGAGGGGGAGGTTTAAGCATCAACGTTTGTCATATCTGATTGGAGATCATTTTGCCAAGCAAATAAACCAATGGATCAAAAGTTTTGTACACAGCCTTTTGCCACTGTGCTGGTACTACTGCTTATTCCTGTGCACACCTACCCTGTTTTAATATTCAATTAAGTGTTCCATCTAAAAGTGCTCCAATGCACTCCAATACCAGACTACTGCTGTCATGACTGACCAGTGTTCACCACACATTTACACATACAAGAGACACTTTTTTATATATAAAATATTGTCAAACCTTTTCAAAAAATGTACACACTTTTTCTGGCCGTTTCCTACATGTGGCAGCTTCATTAAGTAACATGGAACAGTACCGTCGGGAGAATGGCCATTGCGTCAGCAGGTTGAAACAAACTTAAGCTACGCTACCAGCTTCATAACATGATTCTGTGGTTCAGTGCGCCGTTTTCTTGCACGTTAAAATTGCACTTCAAGAAAGAATGAAAATCTCACTTGACCATGCACGTCAGGTAAGAGTACAATACAAACACAACATATATCAGCAAAAATGTGCGCTAGATTATAGATCCACTGTGGATTTTCCAAGGCAGTCGGTCCCTAGAATAGTCCAGCTACACCTCTGTCGCCCACCAGAATCATGGCCAACAGGTTACACCCTCAAAGGCAACACCGTTATTGTGGCTCCAGCCCTCCACAGGCGCCATGTTGGCTCCTCTAGCCTCAGTTTCCAGCACAGCAGAATGGATTTACAGAGTTCTTCTGAGGCATCAGAGTGTGAGGGTATGTATATGTTTGTGAGTATGTGAAGTACTCCCGTCCAAGGGAGGTCAGGGGGGAAGGGGCGGAGGCAGAGTGATATCTTTACGAGGAGGCGGGGGCATCCACGGTGGAGAGGATACGCACTACTTCGGCACGCTGTGTGGCTGAAATATGCTGTGTCATGTGTACGATGGAATCCATGGCCACTTCTGGGTTGGCTTGGACCAGGCTGGAAAGAAAGTGAGAACCATAGAAATAAGGCTAGTATGGTTTCATAGTTGATAAAAACCTGACCACTTAATCTGTCTGAAGAATTGCCCTTTCTTGTTCCCCTTGTTAAGGCCCATCAACACTAGAACTACCAAGTGCCACACCAATTGGTGTTGTGTATTTAAAATTTTACATTAGTGTTTATGCCATGTTTCTGTCCTGCCATGGCTTTTCCTACATAGCTATACTGCAAATGCCTATGTTGTTAGATAAACCAGCTACCAGATAATTTTTCTTGATTTTCTATTTGTTTTTACCTCAATGACCCCCTCTAACCGCCATGTTCAACGCTGTTGAACGTTGGTACCCAAGTGTGAATTGTTGCTTCTCTCCTCCGGGAGCCGCATTGACTGCATTTGCATAATGGTCGCATTAGCGTCCTGAGACAATTATCATGAAACTGGGACAATCATTACCGAAACTAAGGTGGGCAAATGCACTCAAAATAAAACAAAGGGAAAACTGTAAGGTGCCACCAATTTCTGTGCAGGTGTTGCTCGCAAATTTGAGATTTGAGATTTGAGCCTTGTATGCAAAAATATGATTATTTTCCCTTTCATTTATTTTATTTACTCAAATAAAAATGCTTACATTGATTAAAATGTGTTTTACTTTTCAAGAGGGACTGTTTCAGTTTTATGGCTTTAGCCTATATACTGTTTACAGCTCCAAACAACAGCGGCAGTGCTACTTTGGAAGCAATTTTAATGAAAACATCTAGACGTCTAGAAGGTGGAAATCTAGGTTCAGAGATGTTTTGACATAATCGGACTAGGTGAACTCCAATATAACTCAGGCTTTACCCGCATATAACCTGGCTACGTCCTAGTCGGCTAGAAAAAATTTCGCTTTTCAACCAACTGTAGCCTGGTTTTCATCTGAACGTCTAGACCGCGTTTCACCAATTTTTCACTGACTTTTTACCACTGGGAATAGTCTATTTTATGCTAAAAGTGTACAAACACCAATAACATTTTAAGAAGCTGTGTGTGTTTTCAGGTACACTCAAGCTGTTGATCTCCGGCATTAGGTTACCTATGGCTTGTGGGATACAGATGCCATTTGGTGTGGTCTTTGGCGGTTCTAGTCCCCCAAAAAAAGCTTGGCGGTTCTAGTGTTAAGTACATTTGACAGGACAGATTAAGATGCATGAAATCCAGCGCAGATGAGGCCCTGTGAATGCTGGAGAGAGAAGGCCGGGCAGTGCTCACCTGCGGATCTGCTTGAGGATGTGGTCCCTCCGGATGTACTTGATGTTCTCATCGATGACGGACCGGGCCCCCTCCTCCTCTGCAAGCTGCCTCTCCATCCACCCCACCACGTCTTCATTGCTGTCCCACAGATACGCCTGGCACGGAGAAGCAGTCAGTCAGACTCACAGGTGACCAATGGCCTTGAGGCACCCAACACAGTCTTGATCCACCAACCCCATCCGTATAGCTGCGAGTCTTTATTGCCCAGCTTCATTACCTGTGCCCACTCTGCCGCTGATTATAACTACTGTATATTATGTGAAATACACCACACTGAGAAAGGCAAATAGATGTTCCCTCATGTAAGTTTTGGAAATGCCTCCATATGTCATGTGCTGCTTTAATTTCAGTCTTCAATGTGTGACAATGTCTTTCGGTGGATTTGAGCCATCTGTTTCCATGATCATTCCAAGACGGGGCTGAGAAAGGGACCGTCTGTATGCACGCCGGTACTGCGCCCCCATATTTTTATGAGCTCAACTCTCCTCGTTATCCTCCTCTCTCCGCACGGCCCACAGATGGACTGAGGCTGATAGGAATCTGGCCGGTGTGCTGGGAGGCCTGGGAGAGAGCTGCCACCGCCGTCACCCCAAATGAAATCAATTTGGAGAGGCGCTATGGTAATTGCTTTCTAAACAGAATTCTGTTATGACCGTCTGGTACCTGTTTTCATTTCGTCTCGGCATAAAAATAAGTCCCCCTTACAGAGATGACAATAAAATAACCTTGTTCCTAATTCCGCACGCCTTTTTCCCCAATCGCCACATTGAGGCTGCGTGAGGGAAAGACTTGCGCACACAGTGAGAGGTAAACGGGGGTGAATGACAGAGCAGTTTTGACACAAAGTGCCAGTTTGTGAGCGTGCACGCTCGGGAGTGTGTTACCAACTACATAGGCCTTCAAAAATGAGTAATGAAAAATATAAACAATGATACTTGGAAATGTGCTGCAGTTAATAATAGCAAACAGATTAAAAATGTATTAATGCACACTGACTACAATGACATTTCTGATTCAAGTTTTGACGAAAAAAAGCTGTTTCGGCTTTTAAATGCAGAAGAAAAAAATTATTAAATCAGAGCATGAAAATGATGCAGATCATCAGCTAATAAAAATAATTTCTCTATAAATGATTCTTTTGAACTTCCACATCCAAATTCTATTGTATTTTTCTCAGGACAAAAGCAGTGTCAAAACAGTAAGCTATTTGTTTATCATCCTCATTCTACACACTAGAGATTATTGTCAAAGATAGAATACATTTAAATAGATAACTAGATGGCATGTTGTAGCTTTGATTTAAGGCTCGTCCAATTAAAATTCCATTATTTCATTTTTTTCCAACCGATTCAGAGAATACCAAGAATACCAAGTAGTTCTGACCACGCACGCAGGTTTAAAATGAGCTTTTTTCCTACGCTCGTTTGACACTCCTGGGCATGCGACCGTTAAAACATGGACCACTACAATAAAAGGGACCTGGAAACGGCTATATCAAAAGTCAACAAGTTTCAAAGGAGCCAAAGGGACCAAACGCCACACACCGACACCTTTTTTGACCAAACTCGATAGTGAAATGCATATTCATGAGGTAAGCAACTTCTGATCCCAAACAAAGGAGAGCTGTGGCTTATGAAGATTGTGAGCACGTTAATGACTTCTCCGTTTTGAGTCCGCATAAGAAAGCTATATTCCCCCATGCTTGTAGTCCATGAGAATATTTAATACCGTTATTAATCATTTTTAATCCGCTTGCTTTTAATTAAGAAACAGCGTGTTGCTGTCCTATCAGCGCGTGCCAGGGTGCAGATTAATTGTAGCTTAAGATAGCTCGCCCTGATTGGTGTAATGTATTAGCTAACAAGACGCCGGCTTCCAAAGATACTTGTACACCACCTTGGGAACTTGGCATCCCTCCAGGCCTTTTTTCTCATCCTTTCTGTTTTCTTTTTTCCTTCCCTCTTTTCGGCTCTGATCTGAAGCACTGTCTGGAAGGTGAGGGACACTTCTATCACCTCTGGGTACAGGTTTGTTTGTGCCGTGGTTATTCCACAGCCAAAGGCTCGGTCCCGTGCCACCCTACCTCGCCCGGCGTCAGCCGAGCACCTGCTTAGAGAGCGCTGAAGGTTTAGATTGTTTCCTGGGGGACCCCGCTGGGCCCCAGGACTGCTGTCTCAGGGAGGAGAGGGATTGTGAGTGTCATGTCACGTCTGAATGATGCACCGCAACTGCTGCTGGCTGCAGGGATTTTGGGCAGGGGGAGGGGAATGCAGATAGCTGTACCCCAGGGGCGACAGTGGGGTTACTAGCATCTTACTAATGGACGGTGCTGGCACCACTCAGCCCAGCCTGAAGATATTAGAGGGCCCCCTCAGGGGTCTGTGGCCGTCGGTGTGGTGCTCAGTGGATACGCACCTTAACTGCACCCTCGGCCTCCACGAACCAGCGTCGCAGCATTGCCTGAATCTGGCCGTCAGTCAGCTCGCTGTTGGCCGCCTGTATCTTCTTCATCACCGTGTCCTCCAGCAGTAGCCTCCGCAGCCGCCAGTAGAAGAACTGTCGAGAGGTCCGCCACTCCAGGACATCCTGAAACACGCGCAACCCATCAGACCACAGCGGTCAGACCAGACTTCCCTGACAGCACTGCTCTGCTTATCTGTGGTGAGCTGAGAGCGCGTAGGAAGCCAAGGGCGACGCAACATAAACTGACTTCACCCCAAGGTCGTGTTTCGGACTCTCTCTCTTCTTGGGAGATGGCCGTTGTGTTGTCATGACACTTCAAAAGCAATAACCTGTGAGGTTCCCCAGCAGGAGCAGGGCGAGGCATTAACGCGCGACGAATATGTAGGACTGACCGTGATGACGCCCTTCTCCTGCATGCGTCCCGGGGTGTCGTGGAGGTCGGCAAACTGCACTGCCACCTGGTGGTAGATGGGCAGCAGGAACTCCTCCCTCTCCTTCAACTTGGTCTCCAGCTCCTTACGCTCGGACTGGCTCAGCTCTGGAGTACCTGTTAAGAGGGGACAGCAGACACTCAGCCCTAAGGTCCGGATTACTCCCAATACCCCAGGCGTCCAGGGATCGGACTGGGGCCCAGTCTAGTTTATTAAATTTACGTTACAATGACCAGAAACAACAGGAAGTATTCAAAGTGCATCGCACATTATATACACATGCAAATGGGCCTACATATGCAAATTAAATAATTGAAAGGGAGACACACACACACACACACACACACACACACACACACACAATGAAAAGCACATACACACACACAAACACACATACTAATAGACCTGCGCGCACGCGCACACACACACACACACACACACACACACACACACACACACACACACACACACACACACACACACACACACACACACACACACACACACACACACCTGAATGCACACAAAAGGTTAAAACCAGAACAGCTCTGGCAAGACCCTCTTGGTCAATGCTGCCTGGCAGCCAAGCCCCGCAGTGATTAAGATGATATTAACAAATATGTCAATGTCTATTTTCTGCTCAATTTGAGGCCTCAAGGCTGTAAAGATTGCTCGCTCTCTGCAACACCCCAGAGAACACCAACACAAAAAGAAATTCTGAAGTGAGAGACAGATGGGGTGGTGGGGGGGCACAAACTGTGGAGGAATGGAGCGTGTGTGTGTGCGTGCATGTGGGGATGCCGGTGGGTTTTTTTTTTTTTTGGGGGGGGGGGGGGGGGGGTGCCTTTTTAAAATTCTGTCAAAACCTACTCCCCAGTATATTCACAGATTTTTAAATGTATTTTATATTAAAAGAAGAGGACTATGATACATTAAAAACCACTCCGCGTCTTCTCTTCGGTCGATGTCATTGCAGCTGTTCGATCGTGTCTGCCCTTTAAATGCTTAATTGTCCCAGTAATTACTTCGCTAACTAACCTCAGCGCAGAAAATCACCTGGAATAATTACGGATTAGATGGGTCCATGATGGGGAAATGTAAGAATTCCAGTTTAAGAACAGATCAGACAGTGGTGTGCACTGCTACATGCACGAATGGAAGCTTGGGAATCGAGAGTCTGGAATGAGACAGTGCCCAAATTAATGATACTGTGGGCCCATGGTATACTTAAATGTCCCAGTGTTCTAATTTGGCAAGCGGTGAATGCATCGTAAGGGGGGAAAACTGGCTGAAAGAGTATAAGAAGTTTAAATTATGTATCGCCTTTGTGTTCAGCATCCACGATGCTCAAATCTCTGGGCTTGTGTGTGTGTGTGTGTGTGTGTGTGTGTGTGTGTGTGTGTGTGTGTGTGTTTGTTTGTGTGTGTGTGTGTGCTCATATGCGCGTGTGTATGAATGAGTGTGCGTACACGTGCGTGTTTGTGTGTGTGTGTTTGTGTGTGTGTGTGTGTGCTCATATGCGCGTGTGTATGAATGAGTGTGCGTACACGTGCGTGTTTGTGTGTGTGTGT